>VZTO01023587.1:44887-57485 GCA_013400615.1 Syrrhaptes paradoxus | reverse complement strand
CTGCTAAAGGGATGGAGAAAAAACCAAGTCTGTATGAAAGCATGTATTTTACAAAATGGAACAAAGGTACAAAAATAGATTAAAAATCCAGTAAAAGTTATTGCAGCTATACTCAACTATGAGGATTTTGCTTACCTACACTAAACTCTTAGCTTATAAGGTACAGTATCGAGCCCCTACACCCTGTGTCACTGGTAGCAAACCTTAGAGAAAAGTACATCTTTTCATCTCCAGTTGTCCAGAGTCACAAAGTACAGATGCCTAGAGAACTTCTGTATTTTCAAAAGGGATTGATCTTTTCTTTCTTTTTCTGTTTATATGACCAAAATTTGTTATGACTTGATGATAGGGCATCAAATGTTTTGGGAAGCATTATATTACTTCTCTTCTTTGAATATTAACATTTCCATTTGATACTTAAATGAGTTAATTGTTGGCTACAGACGGCTTTCCATTGATTACTGCCTCTGCCTACAGTGCATAACTTTTTGACATAAAACATAACACATGATTGTATGTGAGGAAAATTATTCATCTGCCTCATTACAAAAGGTATGTTTTTTTCTCAATGCATACTTTTTGAGATTATTTGTATTTCTTGGTCATTATGTATCTAATAAATTTTTCTTTCAATTATTTTCAAAAATATTTTTTCTAGAGATTAATGGTTAATTTATAATCAAGAGAAATAGCATAATGTAGAAGAAATATTTTTGAACAGAGTTTTTAGGGCTCAAAGTTCCAAGCTCCACAAGTCTTTAGAAGTTTTAGAATATTTGAGATGAATAGAATGGCTGTTGTTTGAATCTCAGTGAACTGAGTTTATGTCTTATAAAGAGTTTCTATGTGTCATATTTTTTAGATTGTTCAGCTCTATCAACAACATTAACAAATTTGGTAGTTTCCTTTATCTGGGAAAAGGAGCAGTGACTCATTTTACTAAAAGCATGAAAGCATTGGAGAGGCACTAGCGGATAAAACCTATGCAAGGGAAAGGAGGAAGTCACCATCCATGCCACAGGTCTAACGGAGAGGCACGTTCCTCCCTACTGATTTGCGTCATTGAAATATTTTCTCCATAAATTTAACATTTTTACTCGAACCACTGGTTGCTGAACTATTGTGAAAATTCCTGAAGTGACCCAAGATGCAATCTCTGAGGTCTGGCTGTGAGTGCCTGCTGGACTGCCTGTCGATTGCAAAGGCAGGCTTGAAAGGAAAAGGCACTGCAACCCCAAGCTGAAGCAAAACAGTTTTTTAACATTGATTTAGAACATGTTGTGCATCACAAATTGTATCGCATTCCCTTCACCTCTCAGCAACATTATGAAATACTGATAGTTTTGTCTACTAATTGTTGTATTTGCAGTCTTTGAGACCAGTTCCCAGAGAGGAGGATCTGGTCAGCTAGTTGCAGAACAAAGAGAGTGTAAGGAGAAAACTGCAAAATTATGAATATAGTAAACTTTTAGGGAAAGTTGTCTGGATTTTAGGGTAACCAGAGACACTATAAAGTATTTTCCACTCAAGTGTTTCCAAAACCATAGAAATATATAGTAACCCCAATTTCTCTAAATAACAAAACTCTTTACCAGCTCTCTGAGTAAAGGAACTTTAACAATGTTTGACTCATGCTCTGAGATACTAAAACTTAGGCTTTTAAAGTTAAGTTTAAAGAATTCCTAGAAATGACCCGTATTTTATTTTTTTAAAAGCTATGTAAAATTCTCTGATAATTTCCATTTCTGATTTATTACAACAAGATGGAAAGCAAAAAAAAATATAGGAATAAGGGGTTATACAGAATTTACATCTTTCACTTGTAAAACTGACAGCAATTGAACAACATTTAATCCAGCAAGCCAAATCAGTTTATAGCACAGACTAACTTCTTCATATATTTCACTGCAGCAGAAATCAATAGTACGTGGCTGCGAAAGCTAAAGAGCAGCTCTTTTAATTCATTGGCAGCTCTAAGTAACGTGTTTATAATGTGGTCAGTCTACATTAATACTCCCTGGCTGATGAATCAAAAAGAGTATTTTCTGTAGTATGCCAGGTCATAGTTGGCAGTCTTTAAGAAGCAGGAGCTGAAGATGCCAAAGAAATGCTTCTCCACTCTTTAAAACTCATCTTACCAAGAACCTGCTTGGAAATGTAAAAACATTTCCTCCTGTTTCAATGTACTTGAACATGTATCAAAACCTGGCAGAGCTCCTTCATAGTTCTCCTCTCTCCCTGCACCTTCCAAATCTGCAAGTGAAAATTGTGCCTGTGATATATTCATTTTATGCTGTTTGTTATTGACATTTTTCTACAGTAAGTAACTATACAGTTATACAGTAACTAGACAGTTGGTCTATTTTCTGGTCAGCAGGTGTAATTTTTCTTGCTAAAAATCTATGACCAGGCAATGGGGTTCTTTATTTTCACTTTCTTTTCATGTTTCAATGACTCAAAGATAAAAAAAATTCTTGAAATCAGTTATTATTTTTAAATAAGAATGTCACCCTAATAAAATGTGAGGAAATTATATAATTCACATGTGAATATGAAATACAATATAGACCTTGATTTTAGTAGCTACAAGTGGTACTTTTTAGAGTATACCAGGTGACATGCATATTTTGAAGCAAAAGTCAAATCCCTGGTCAAAAATATCTCTGACCAGAAATTTTATTTCTTTACAGTATGCTATCATCACAATCCCGCTCATTTTCCAAATAGCGCTGTGGTGGAGGTTTGGCTTCTTAAATCCTCCTAAGGGGCATGTCAACCTGGCTGCTGTGATGGGTCTGACTATGAGAGCATGTAGCCGCATCCAGGCAGGTCTCTCTCAAGCACTGTTTTGACAGTACTATTTAGTCTGCTTTGCATTCCTGTAAAACTCAGAATCAGTATTTGGCCAAATGATTCTAGCCCAGTAAGGTGAAAAAATACCAGAGGCTCACACAGCTGACTACAGCAGTATTGTCTGCTTTCTGAAACATGGATCTGCATTCCTTTTAGACATGAACAGGTACAGATATAAAAATTTCTTAGACACTGCATGTGTAAGGATGAAGTCAGAAGTCTGTGGGATTTTTTTAATCTTTAAATAAAGCCACAAACTGTTGTTAAGTCTATTAACATTTGTTTGATTATAAATTTATGAATACTTTGGAGATTTTGCTCTTTTGATGACAAAGTACTTGGCACTGCTCGTTGACTAACTCTGTACAGGTATATATGGCTTCATCACCTATTGTTATTCCTAAATTATGAAAAGTCTGATCTAGAGCAAGGGGCGCTCCCTTACTTGTATAAGACGTAATTAGATATCCCTGCCGCTGTCTTTGCTCTCATTGCTTTGTCACAGAATTGTATTGCTCTTTTATTGGAAAGTGCTGCTGCTGCCTTCTCATTTTGAGTTATATTTTTCCCCATTCAGTTTCTACCAACTTTACCTGGTAGAAATTCTCACAAAATTATTGTTGCAAACTAAGACCTCAGTAATTTTGTTCATATTTTGGCTGTCAAACTTACAGAAAAGAATGCTTAAGCATATTTAGCCTGAAAAGAAAATGGCCTAGGAGTAAGGAAAGAGCCTCAGCCTCGGAGAAATGTGCATGTCTGTTTGCAAACTTTTAATTCCTCACAGCTACATGTCATTCACAAAAGAAAATATCTAGAATGAGACATTAGGTATGCAAAAGCTTTCAAATGGATCGGTATGCAAAAGTTTTCAAAATCTTGTGTTATGTCTTAATTTTAAATTAGTTCTGCTACAAGTCCTCTCCTCAAGCACAGTCCTTTGAATTTCTCGGTAAACAAGGATGCACCTGACAAAAAGATGTGGCTAGAGGTGTATCTTCCCATAGCTCCTGCTGATGTTTTCCTGACATGTGCTGTCCCAGTTTTATAAATTAGAAATCTGGTCATTTCAGATCAGTCTTTAAGCAATGCCAGCTGTCTTCCTTTCTAACACTTCCAAGATGCTTTGAAGCTTTTTCTGAATTGCATTGGTAACATTACTGCAGAAAGATGTGAAGAATACAATAGCTGAAAAGGTTACACAGGCACACATAACTGACTATGGCAATAGAACTGCTGCCTACTCTTTTCTAACAAAATAGATATTGCTTTCTTTTAAATAAAAAAAATCCTTTAGACTCAAAAAAGAGACAAAGTAAAGCTAAAAAACCTTTGCTGTTAACTGTCCAAGTTAAAAGCAGAAAATCTATATTATGAAGTCCCTCTTCTATGGCTGTGTACAGTATTTGCCATACCATGCACCTGACAGTAAAATACCCTCTTCTCTTTGGTGTTCAAGCAGTTTGCAGTTGCCTATAATTATGAAGCAGAAATTGGTATTGTAGAAAAAAAAATAATGTAGATATGGGAAAAAATTAAACTTCTGGAGGATGTTTGTTTACTTCATATTGATGTTCATATTCTTCATGAACATTTTCCAGTGTCCCTTGAAAGGAACACTGACTTGGGAAATACTGTCACAAAGAGAACCACTGGATGGAGCTGTTTGTTGGGACTTATATTTTACTTGGGGATATTAGAGACCTGCAGGTATAAACAAACTAACCTTGGAAAAAAGAGAATGAGGTAAAATGATAGGGGAAATATACAGAAACTTAATCAGAATCCAGGATCTTATTAGATTGAATCAAGAGGGCTCAGCTGAAGGGGACATGGCAGAATTTCTGACTATTCTGCAAATAAAGCTGAGGAGCAGTAAGGCAGCAGCAAGAAAAAAAATCACTGCCAAACTTTGTCTGAGTCATTGCAGTAATGTACCATTCAGGTCTCTAGCTGGGTGATTGGTGCTCAAATAGTTAAGTGTTTGTATTTTCTTTCCTTTTGCCTTCTTCAAAAAATCTAATACTTGCAACACAGTGAAACAGACACTTTTTATTGACAACCAAGAAAAGAATGATAGGAACAATAATGAATGATACATTTTCAAAACAGTATTAAACCCCCAGCTCACTAGGCTTGCCCGTGTTTTCTTCAGAGGAAGGTTTACTGATTGTAGTCTAAGTTGTTTAAAATAGAAAGGCAAAATCCGTGCAATGAAGCAATAAAGTCTTAATCATATACTCATTAGTACTCAGATAAGTTAGGGTTTTGTGAGGCAAATGATTTCTAAGTTCATGAAGGTGGAAGTGGGGGGAGAGCTAATTCCTTTATCCATTTGTTTCATCTCTCAAAGCAAAGTGTGGGAAGGTAGTTGTGAAAAATAAAGGGAAAACCCTAGCAGAACCTCTAGACAAATTCAGTTTATTTAGTCTCTCCTAGAGTTGTTCAAATAAGACAGGAATTTAATGAGGAATTTAACATAAGCATTCTTAAAGCGGTATGTTAATTCCCACCACGATCACTACTGCAGCTTTAAAAAAGGTGTTAAAAAACAAGTCTTGAATAATAAAACTATTAAAGGAATAGTTCAGAGAGGTGTTAATGGTAATTTGGGGCAGGCAAAAATAAATTCTAAAAGCAGAGAGCTTTTAGCTGAAAAGATCTGATTGCTTTTTTTCCAGGAAAAATAGAAATAAAATGAAAAGAACCTTGTTAAGGTGTTACTGTCAAGTTATAGAACCTCAGAAAACATCCTCAAAAATAGGATAGTCATTGTCGATATGACTATTATACCCTTTGATAAAAGGAGGGGGGGGGTCATAAAACACAAGATGGCAAAAGTAAAAGAGATAAGCCTTTAAAGAGATCCATAAAATATTTATTGAAATCTCTTCTATGTACTTAAGAAGCACACTGGGCTAGTGACAGAGATTAAATGTTCAGCATCTACGTTGAGATATGCTGAGGTTTTAATATACTGAATATTGATTGTATGATGAATCCTAGCAGTTTGTTTCCTGCAGTTGCTCACAAGAGGCTTTGTTGAAAGGAGAACCTTCTCTTCAGTCTATGCATGTCACTAATAATGTCTAAAAGCCTGCTGAACTTTCTTGCTCATGAGGATTGAGAAGTCTGAATACTCAATTTAAGGTTACTTTTATTATGGAAGCTTACAAATAAAATACTGGGCTCTAAAGATGTCTCTTAAGACAAGAGTTTTTCTTTTGTTTTAAGTCATCTTTCAGCACTTGGGAAATAAAAATTCTGTTTCAGTAAGAATATACAGTTCAAGAAAATTAATCATTGGCTTGGCTTTGCAAATAAGAAAAGTATAGCAAAAAGTATAGTACCATCTCAGAACTTTACCAGAAAGGAGCCCTTGCACCTATGAACCTTTCAAACAAAAAATCTCCCAGGATCCACAGTCTTCTTGAGATTTTCTCAAGGTTAACAATAAAAATGACGTGAGGAAAGGTGGCCAGCCTCTTCAGTTTGAAGAAGCATTTATATCTGGTAAATCTATTGGTAAAAACTCTGTCCAGCAGGGTGTTGCTCTCAAAAGCTGCAAGTTGAATTTAGCATGCAGGAGTGCTTTAGGCCACCTGCACTTTCTACACACTGAATCTTACCTCATCCATCCCTGGAGGGGTTCAAGGCCAGGCTGGATGAGGCTTTGAGCAACCTGGGCTAGTGGAGGGTGTCCCTGCCCATGGCAGGGGGGTTGGAACTCAATGATCTATAAGGTCCTTTCTAACCTTAACTATTCTATGATTCTATGATCTCCCAGGAGTTGATGGGACNCTTGTGTGGTATTATTAAAAACCCCTCGTTATCTCAACTCACAAAGTTCCACTGTTTCTTATCCTTCCCCATCTTACCGGGAGGGGAGGGGAAGGGGGGGCGTTGCGACCACGTGGTGGTGGTCCTGAACCAAAACAGTAGGAAATGAAGAAGTCAGTCCTGGGAGGTAGATGGGGGAGCTCCCTTTTAAAGGTCAGCCAGTGTTCCCTTTTTTCCCCATTCACAGCATCCTGTAGTTCCCTTGTGCAAAGCAGAGATGCTTCTATAGGACAGGGACTTCAGAAAGTGATGCTACATATTTCTAGGTGGTTTGAAAGGCAGTAAATCTTACTCCCATACACAGCTGGAGAGAGGAATCCTATGAACAAAAATGAGACTTAGAAAATCTCGGTTGACTAATTCAATAAAGTAGGAAGCTTACATAGATCATAAACAGGCTTCCTGGAACTCCATTTTCTGTTGGTTTTATTAAAAAAGTGGAATCCTTTATATTCTTCCAACATTTTTAAACTCAAAAAATTATAATTCTTCCAAATGTGGACGTGTGTCAGTAATGACAATTATCAGTATGGAACTGGTGTTGTTTGACATCTTTATTGGAGACATGGACAGTGGGATCAATTGCACCCTCAGCAAGTTTGCTGATGACAACAAGCTGTGTGGGGCAGTTAACACACTGGAGGGAAGGGATGCCATCCAGAGGGACCTGGACAGGCTTGAGTGTTGGGCCCATGCAAACCTCATGAAGTGCAGCAAGGCCAAGTGCAAGGTCCTGCACGTGGGTCAGGGCAACCCCAAGCACAAATACAAGCTGCAAGGAGAATGGACTGAGAGCAGCCCTGAGGAGAAGGAGTTGGGGGTGTTGGTTGAGGAAAAGCTCAACAGGAGCCGGCAGTGTGCGCTTGCAGCCCAGAAACCAACCGTGTCCTGGGCTGCATCAAGAGAAGCATTAGCAGCAGGTCAAGGGAGGTGATTCTCCCCCTCTGCTCTGCTCTCGTGAGACCCCACCTGCANTATAAGCTGAAAGAGGGTAGATTTAGACTAGACATTAGGAAGAAATTTTTCACTGTGAGGGTGGTGAGACACTGGAACAGGTTGCCCAGAGAAGCTGTGGATGCCCCATCCCTGGAGGGGTTCAAGGCCAGGCTGGATGAGGCTTTGGGCAACCTGGGCTAGTGGAGGGTGTCCCTGCCCACGGCAGGGGGGTTGGAACTCGAGGATCTATGATGATTTGATGATTCTATGACACAGTAGCATGCTTATGAGTATCAACGATCCTTCCTGTGCTGACATGAGCAATGTTTTGGGAGGTAGGAAAGTGATCTTTTCACTTAGACATCTGTTTTAAAACATCATTTTGAAACATTATTGTACTGTTGAAAATCTATTTTCAACATGAAAATGAACTTATTATTTTCTGACTGAAAAAAGTTTTACAGTGGAAAATTTAAACTGCTTCTAACAATGAGGGACATCACTAGGCCAGCTGTTTTTTTTTCTTTGACCAAAGCTAAACTGAAACAGTAATTTCAGAAGTTCCTGCTGATTTTTCTGCACAAAATGTCTTAACCTATTTCACCTGAGATTTTAATAAGTCATAGTGAAAAAATAGCAAAGAAATAGTGAAAAATTTCTTACAAACATCACAGGAAAATGGTGTACATGTACATTTTGTTATGGAATATTTCTATATGCTGGCCTATTTTAGTCTACACAGTCTGTAAGGGTGTGTTCACAAGCCTTCTTAATGTGTAGGGGCTTTTGAAGCTGAAGAAGTTGTAATACACTTATCTTCATGATCTGAAGATATCCACAACGTCTAGTCTACCCGCTGTTCTCTAATCCGTTTCAGCCACCATGAGCTGGTTGATCAGGTTAAACAATATGTTTTTGTCCAACTGGCTTATTTTTACTAAGTGGTTAACGAGCTATTAAGTAAACAGTTGAGCTTTCAGACCTTCAAACCAAATTGAATATTGTGGTTAGCAAAAATAACTTCAATCACTTTCCCTGAGAGCGACACTAATTTATGCCAGGAGCTAAGTGCAGTTCTCAGTAAAGCAGTAAAGTAGGGAAAAGTGACAGGACTTACCAACTCCATCAGTCACACCTGCACTGAAGTGGCCCATTGCTCACCCGTCCAGAGATCTGAATACCTACTATTACTGTCACTCATTTTTTGAAAAGTCCTCCTGGCAACCAGGAAAAGGTCATGTTTATAGATCATTCCTTTGTTCCACAGGCTATAATTTACTTTTCTTCATCAGCAGGAAAATGGGAGAAAGAAACAGTAACTAGCTCATGTTGGCTGTTGAAGACTTGAAATATTGGTGCTCTCTTTACTCAAGATGTTCAGCCTGCAAAAGGTGAAGACTCAGGTCTTTTACTCACTTTCAACTGCTCTGTAAAAAAAAAAAGAAAAAAAAAAAGAAAAAAAAAAAGAAGCTGATGAGATTAAAAAAACCTAAAATTCAGCAACCAAAAATCATAGTTCTTACTCGGGTTTCTGTAGATGTACATAAATCAGGGAAAGACAGAAAAAGGAAGATTTCCTTCTGTCTCATTTTATAATGTCACCTAGAAATCTAATGAGTGTAGACTATTTTTTCATTCCTTTTCTGCTGACTTTTATGTTCCAAAGTATTGTTTAAGTCATAAGAGCTTATATTTTTATTATTTCTTTACAAGTCAATATATTTATAAGTAGTCTGCAGGATGTCAGAGACTTTTAAGGTAAAAAGTATTTTAAGTAATCCAAGAGACATATATTCCTTCTTCATAGGCTGAGGATTTTCCAGAAATGTTTCTGATCTCACATACTATAAAAACTTACAGCATAAAGTCACATCGCACTGGACAACTAGAATGGATTAAAACCCATTGTTTCTGGTTCTGTGTGACATAGTTTAGCACATTTTACAGCCATGTCCTTAGCTACACACCTTCAACTTATTAGGCCAACCTACATTTACAAGAGAATATGTACATACTCATAAATGACCTGGGAAAAAAAGTAAACAGCTATGTGACACAATTCATTGGTGGTAGTATACCATCTGTATTTATGATCAGTAAAGCTGACTGTGAAGGATTACAGAAGTATTCTACAACTAAATGACTAGGTGGTAGTATGGGATAGAATAGTCAATGTGTATGAAGATAAAATAACACAGAGAGGGGAAGCCTCCCCAAACCCCATCCCTCAGTTCTACCTTTGTGCATGCAGTGGTGGTCTTGCCATTTTTCCTCCTCAAAGGCATCCTGCTGCTCTCACATATCGTTTCATATAAGCACTGGCTCAAGAATGGGTATAGAAGTAAAACCAAGTTAGAGTGATTCAGAAAACAATAGGTAACCAAGCACAAAGCCTGTCTGAGTGTAAGTACTCATCAGGGTTTCATCTTGGAAATTGTATGCTGTTTGTTTCCCTTTTCTTAAAATACGTATATTAGATCTTAAAAAAGAGCAGAAAAGAACAGCATGGTTACCCTTGTATTGTTGCAATCCATTGTGAAATGAGACAATTCTTTCTTCCAATTCATCTTTTAGAAAAGGACAAATGAATTTTAAATTTCTGGGAAAAGTTTTACTTATTTCTGATAGCACTTACTGAGTTATTTCTTAGAGAAAAATTTTGATTTTGAAGTTTTATTTCTCTTTTAAAGAAAGTAGGACACTAGAGGATTTATTTTGCTGAGTCTGAGATAAAGTCCTTTGTGTATGTTATTTAAAAACCAACATGACATTCCTGATATTTTTTAAGCAAAAATGAGTAGGAAAGAGTTAAATAAATTAAGTCAAATTCTAGAGATTTCAAGAAGAGAGGTAGGAATGCAAAATCACTTTGAAAAATATTTTATCAAATTTTCACTGGTGTAAGCTATGCCATCTGTTTGTATTTCAGAAAGGACAGAGTAAAACACTAGGGACTCTGGAAATACAAACTGAAACCCTCCCCACCGCCAAAGAAAAAGAAAGTTTAAAAAGCAGTTGACAATTACTTTTACACTTACAGAGATATCTTAGAGAATGCACGCCTGTTTTCAGCTTTGTTGTTACCATTATCAAAAAAACCTGAAAACCAAAAAAACCCAGAACAAAAAAAAAGTCAAAAATGCAGTTCTAACCTTTCTGCTTCTCCTTGTGCAATTATACTAAAAATTTGTTAACCGTTCTGTTCCAGCCTAACACACCTAGATTCTGTTTTTTTCAGGAGTATCAGACAAACACATGAGCTATAGTCTGGAAATTGTATGGTTTCCAACAATCTGGTATGTAAAGTTTCACAGATGAGAGACATTTTATTATTTTCATTCTTACATATGAAAAATAAATATCTTTGTAGGACTTTTATTTGCTTTAGCATTTAAGAGGTGATTTTATTAATACAACTTTTTAAATAACAGTGAAAAAACTTGAAATATTACTGTAAAAAGAATAGGAAAATTCTGTCTTGGACATGAACATGTGTCTTCTGGTGTGAAAACCTCTATCTGCATGATTAAAGATGTGATTTGTCCCACAGCATTTCAGTCAAAGTGAAATAAATAGTCATGGCATTTTGCCATTTATTTGGGTCGCTATAGTTATATATGAGGAAGACTAAATAATACCAAATAACTTTTGTTCACAAATTTAGTAGCTATCTCAGAAGTATCTATAAAATTTTCATTCACTGACGTGAAGCTAAAGTACAGCAATCTGGTGTTCTTCTTAGACAAAGTTTTTGCAATACCTCCAGTCAAAGGATAGAGAGGTTCAGATAAGAGTAAAAACAATAAAAATACTAATACTTCAATGTAAATTTTTATATTATAAAATAAAAATACAATAATGAAGTCACAATCACATCACAACTCTCTGATGTAACAGTGATGACTGATGACTGACTATTTGTACTGTCACTTTTTTGTATTTATAGTCAAACTTAATTCACATTTATGTAATTGTTTTTGTATGTCATCAAAATAGGTTAATTTTATGTCATCTCTGTTTCTTATATGGAAATAAGCCACTAATTTCTTCCAGTTTTTATGTGTGAAAATGTTATTTTGACATCTTTAAATTATGAACAGTAGCTTCACAGAGAGCGGTTCTGATTCCTCTGCTAAAATTATCTATTCAAGGTCTCTTCCAGCTCCCTGTCACTGCTACAAAGACAACATGCTGTTTCCTTTGTGTCTGGACAGCTGTGGATATTGCTGATGGTCTCCAGTCTTTCTGTGTGTTTGTCATAATGATATACATACTTCAATAACTACATTTTCATAAGTAATCTTCAAAAATCTATATTCAAATTTCAGATACTTTTAATGTGAAAGATTTATTATCACAGTAAAATTACATAAATTTTTACATGGTGGGTTTTTGTTTCTTCAGAATGTCACCTTTCCCTATTTTATGTTTGTTGTTTTCCTCTTGACAAGTCTGTACATTAAAAATTTATAGTGATTTGAATTCTTAATTCCTGGGTACTGCACAGAGCTGGAAATGCTGTTTTGTCTGTCATTGTGTGTGTTTTGTTCCAGTGCTGGTGCATTGCGTGCGTTCCTATGCAATGTCATTACTTTGAGCTAAAACAATGCTTTTAGAGTCTGAAAATAACCAGGGTATGTATTGACTGAAGACGTGAACTCTTCCTTTTTTTCTGTATGTGGGCAGTGAATTAGCAGTTATTTGAGCTGTGGTTTGTTACTGCTGCATAGTATTGTTACTCTGCTGCTTCTGAGCCTCACTTGGCAGGAAATTTTCCCACCGGCAACTTGAAAATCTTTCATAGTCCTGAAATAAAGGTCAGTTTCCACCTTCAAAGGCTAGGCACTCACTGTGAGTCCAGATTTTCAATACTCTTCTGGCATATTTTTCTTTTTCTGCAATGCCCCTGTCCTAAATCCTCATTTTTTATTTTTTTTTCTTATTTTTTCTTTTTTTTTTTTTTTTTTTT
>VZTO01023587.1:24649-34736 GCA_013400615.1 Syrrhaptes paradoxus | reverse complement strand
TCCTCTCTCACTTGGAGAAGGAAGTTGTCATCAACACATTCCAGGAACTTCCTGGCCTGCCTATGCTGTGCTGTGTTGTTCTTCCAACAGATATCAGGGTGGTTGAAATCCCTCATGAGGACCAAGGCTTGTGAGCGTGAGGCTGCTCCTATCTGTCTGAAGAGGGCCTCATCCACTTGCCCTCCCTGGTCAGGTGGATTTGCACTGGGATACATTCTGAAGTTGACTTTACAAAGAGAGAAAACCCGTACATTCCTTTTCATTTTCTAGTAGCAACACTGATAACAGCTAAAAGAGGATTCACAAGGAAATGAGATACCTGTGACGTGTTCACACCATCTTTTGAGAAAGAAAGGAANTCTCCCTGGTCAGGTGGATTTGCACTGGGATACATTCTGAAGTTGACTTTACAAAGAGAGAAAACCCGTACATTCCTTTTCATTTTCTAGTAGCAACACTGATAACAGCTAAAAGAGGATTCACAAGGAAATGAGATACCTGTGACGTGTTCACACCATCTTTTGAGAAAGAAAGGAATAGGGAAAAAAAAAGTTTTTTTGTTTCTTACCCTTTCCTTCACACCAGGGAGCACCACTGAACTAGTAAATGAGTGGTAATGAAGTATGCTAAGGCAGATTTTGCTACAGCTTGTTCCCTTACAGAGGAAAAGGAAAGAGGGACAGAACTGAGTCTCTCAATCTTGTGGTTCCAAGACTGTGAAATTATGTCCAATGTTGTAATAATATATTAAAAAAATTGTATTCTACATTTTAGCTTTAGGTTATACAATGATTGTATAACAACCAGAGGAAGCTTCTTGAGCTCCTTCTGGCCCTGTGTTTTTATGAGCTTGTGATCTTAAAATGAATTACCTGTTTTTATTGCCTTTGACCCAGCTAGAACATATTGCTTGACCTTTGGAGATTTATGCAACGTGGGTATTTTAACCTAAATTTTCAGGTTAAGTGGTATATTATTCGGATCTTCTTTCTTCATCAATTTGTTTTCCTTCAGAGATCATCCAGAGGCTTATATCTTCTTAGGCAGTTATGATTTGCACTCATAGGAAAGCATAAATAAACTGTATCCCTAAAATATTAGAGGTAATCATGTCTGTTTTCTTTGCAACAACTAGTGAATACAAAAGCAATCAGACTGTGTTATGACACTTCCCATAGGAACACCAAATGGTGGTTTATGAATGTCATTAATATAATATGCAAATGATCTGTTTGGCTTTTGCTCTTCTATTTAGGTTAACCTAGTCAATCAGTCAGATGTTACTAATGAGAAAGTTGATGAAAGCCCAACCAGCTGCTGAGAAGGACAACTAATGATAGACCCCTCTCTACCTTCACGTGCCCTACATCTAGAATACTGCATGTAGCAATGTTTTGACAGATTAGCTGAAGTCACCTGTGTATTAATAAGGGAATATGAAGCAAGTTGTTATTTTCCTTAAACATTATTTATCATAATATCAGCTATTATAAAAGGATTTAACTTTACTATATTTGTATTATTAAGGAGTTTTCAAAATAAAATAAAGATAAATTGTGAAGGCTTCTTATGATTAGAAAATGCATTTAATCGTAAAGACTGTTTTCTAGAAAAAAGTGTGATATCAGACAGTCCCTTCAAGGTAGAATTGTTTACTTTTCAGTCTTCTTTTTCAATTATTGACCATTTTCTCCCAATATTTTTTTCAACCACTTTTTTCGTAGAAACAGAATTGAAACTCGAGTTCACCTCTTCCAAATTAAGCTGTATACTGCTGTAGACACAGGCAGTGTGTTAAAAACTCCTCTAATTTTTTTGATCTTTACATAAGGCAATGATGACACAGAGGATCAAATCTCTGAGAAAGAGTGGTTGGTTGCTGTCTTGATAGTAACAGAAATCTCTGTTGCAAGGGTTCTTGTAACAGCATCTTCAGCTGAGTCAGGATAGACTCCCTGAATCATTTTTCTAATTGGGTCTTGTATTCCAGCCACCCATGATCCCATCTAATCCCTCCATTAACACCTGTAATCCATCACTATCGACTGTCTTAATCTGTGTACAAAACATCTCCTAGTTATCTTAACTGTGTACAAATGATTGTCTTATTTTATGATTTCTGCATCTGCAATAATGCTTTGTCCTTACACTTATGTACAATTTGGTCAGTTCTACAATTCTGAACACCTGAGTTTCCCTGGGACAGTCCAAGTCTCCACCCAGGATATTAATATGCATATTTGAACATACAAATTGGTTTATGCACAGCAGAAGCTGCCTGGGGGAATCTCTAGACCTTTCCAAAATTCCCAACTGGAGAATTCCTGTAGCAATTAGTCAAATATTTTTTTGTGAAGGAGGGTTGGAGGTAAATCAATCGCCTTATCTCAAGTGGGTCTCTTATCTCAAGCCAGCCCGTTTTATCTATGCAGTCTCTGTGCAGAGACCATCTGAGGGGTTCCTGGACCAGGGAAATAAGGACTTAGTGCACTGGGTGTGTACACAGGCCCTGCCCCAATACCTGTTTACACCATATTTGTTACCACAGGACAAATCTGGATTTGAAGTTGATTTTTCCTTCATGATTTAAAGTCCAAAGTTCTTTACTCTGTATTCTTTCCACTTAAATATATGGCTTGGCATGAAAATTCCTTAAGGGAGAAATTACAAACCAATACTATAAATTTGTTTAGAAGAATTGGGAAAAGTAAGTAGTGTTAAATGTTGAAACTAAGCAAAAAATGTGACACACTAAAAAAACCTCATATTTGATCAGTGTTTCTTTGCAATGAGAATGTACCTGGCAATGCAGCAGCCTCATGTTTGTAAGTTTGGATTGCAACAGACTTTTGTATTAAAAATTAATCATATTATTGGATTATACAATAATATAATGAAATTATGAATGTTTTTTAGAAGCTTTTGTTTTAGAAAGCTTGAGCATTATCACTTTAGTCAAAAGTAGATGTCTTAAGGATAGCTCAGTTGAGGAGAGAACTAGTCCAAGAAAGTCTGTGTGGGCCTGGAAGCCTCATTTTTTTGATTAAATATCGTCCTATGAAATAATTTACTATTTTTAATATTAGATTTCAGTATTATGTCTTAGTGGATTTTTATTGGAGAACTACTCCTGAAGTCCTGAACCTTTGGACTGAAGTATGCTTCCTTGTCTACATAACTTCTTCAAATTTGTCTTAACTTCTGTAGGGAATTTCTGGAACAAACTCCGCTTTGAATGTGCTGTCTGAAATTTCCTTTACTGATCAAGGAAAATATGGCAATGGTGATAATCTTTTCTATGAAAGCAATAATCTGTCGGTCAGTGCAATGCAGCTGTCATGGTTTAATCCTAGTAGGCAGTAAGCACCACAGGGCCGCTCACTGACTCCCCCAACCCTGTGGGATGGGGGAGAGAATCAGAAGGATAAAAGTGAGAAAACTCATGGGTTGAGATAAGGACAATTTAATAATTAAAAAAAAACCCAACAAGAACCACAAAACATTATAAAGAAGAATATAAACAAAACCAAGAAAAAACAAGTGATGCAAGAAACACCAGCTGCTCACCCCCAACTGACTGATGCCCAACCAGTCCCTGCACAATGGCAGCCCTACACAACATCCCTCACCTGACAGTTTTATTGCTGATCATGACATCATATGGCATGAGATATTCCTTTGGGCAGTTGGGGTCTACTGTCTCAGCTGTGTCCCCTCCCAACTCCTTGTGCATTCCCAGCAGCTTAGAATCATAGAATCACAGAATGGTTTGGGTTGGAAGGGACCTTAAATATCACTGAGTTCCAACCCCCCTGCCACGGGCAGGGACACCCTCCACTAGCCCAGGTTGCCTAAAGCCTCATCCAGCCTGGCCTTGAACCCCTCCAGGGATGGGGCATCCACAGCTTCTCTGGACAACCTGTTCCATTGTCTCACCACCCTCACAGGAAAATAAATTCTTCCTAATATCTAATCTGACCTCTTTCAGTTTAAAACCCGTTACCCCTTGTCCTCTCACTCCACTCCCTGATGCAGAGTGCCTCCCCATCTCTCCTGTAGCCCCTTCAGGTACTGGAAGGCTGCTGTTAAGTCTCCTCGGAGCCTTCTCTTCTCCAGGCTGAACAACCCCAACTCTCTCAGCCTGTCCTCATAGGGGAGGTGCTCCAGCCCTCTGACCATCTTTGTGGCAGTGGGGCAGTGCAAGGAGCAGAAGAAACCTTGATCCTCTGCAAGCACTGCTGAGCAATAACTAAAAGATTCGTGTGTTATCAACATTGTTTTGGTCACAAATCCAAAACATAGCCCATACAACCTACTGTGAAGAAAATTCATGCTATACCAGCCAAAAGCAGTACAGCTTACAAAATTTCTTATCGTGTTAAGTTTAAGATGGAAGGCACTTCTATAAGAGAGCTGACCCAGCATGACTCCTAGAATCCATCTTGTCTCTAGATCTGCTGTTCAGCTCTAGCAAAACCTTTCTAAAATACATGAAACTTCAGTAGCCTATTTTCTCCAGAGCCTTTTACTCCTGTTTTTTAAAAAATTAATAGGCATTACAGTTCTTGTTGTACCTTTCAAATTGCTACGAGTCCAATTCCAAATGGCTTGTTTTGCACAAACCAATGTTTTATTTCCTCACAAACAAGAGATTAACCCATTCAGAACTAGCAGGGCCATAAAAACAGGGCGCAGCTGTGGGTGTAAAGTTACAGCACATTTCTATGCATAGATACACAGCAACAGATGCATCACAAAGTTCCCACATTGTCTAAGTCACCCAGTTATCACTGATCTAAATACTGTGGCCTTACGTAGTACTAGACTTCAGGGCAGTATCAGATGTATCTCTCAAGGTAAAAACCCTTTTTTTAAAAAAATGACAAAACACCGTAATAACAATTTAAGTCATTGCAAAATATGTTCCTTAGATTTCCATTGCTTTACGTTATGTCACAAAAAGAACAGATGAAAATATGATCACTATTTTAATGAACATTGTTAGTAATTTGATTTATTAAGTGACTTATCATGAGAAATATTTTATTAGTTTTCACAAAGCTTTAAAAAGTAATCTAAATACTGATTTTCTTCCATATATCTAAATTTTAGCCATATTTGAAATATAAGCTCATTCACTACTGAATATGAACAATAGAATTTTTCTGTCATAATAGAAATAGAAGATTGATTGATTGTAAGACCATCATTACAGAGATAGTCTGCTTGTGCTGTCAAATATGACATAAATATATTTAAAGCAACAGATGTCAAGCCCCATTTTGATTTGACAGAGGAAACCAATAGGCATGAAAGAAGCCTGATTTTGTTTAGACAGCTTTTGTGGGGGGTTTTTTTTGTTCGCTTGGTTGGGGTTGTTTGTTTTTTTTTTTTGTGCACTGGTGTGTTTCTGAATTTGTCCCTTAATACTATTGCTATTATTTTGGGAAAAGAGGAACGATGCACTAGTCTGCCCTCCCCAGGCTGGTAACATATTCAGGAAGGCCGATTCTAGAAACTGTCCTCAGAACGTGGTGATGGTATTCTCTCTCTCTTTTCTCCTCTGCTCTACCACCACCTATTCCAGGAAGAGACAAAAAAACTTACCTTAAAAAGGCTGAATATCTTGTGTAATGATGAGTGGCTTCTGGGCTGACACTGTCTGCCAGTAGATGATAAGCGCTACCCTTACAAGAAGGTGCCACTGCTGAAAACTTCAGGTAACATGAAAATAGCTCTCAGCAACTCAAAAAATAATTGTCATTTCCTTTCTCTTGGAAAATAAGAAGGAAAAAAGAAAGCATCACAAGGAAGAAGGAAAAAATATAGATAGGCTGATCTAGCAAGTAACACACTGTAATAATAATATTTTCATTGAGACTGATTTAATGTCCAATTAATTCAAGGTCAATTTTCAGAAATCAATTTTGAATAAAATCAACTTTTCCACAAAAAAAAGAAAGAGATATTCTGCCTTTCAATTAAAGTGGAGGATTCTCTGTTGTGAAGTCATGGTCATATGGATGTGTCACGCCATGTAATTCACAGTGAAATAATAATGTCACATGGTTTTATAAAAAGCATAATTGAAAATTGTGTAACTGGCTTATGGCTTTGCAGCTGAGCTCAAACTTAGGTGTTTGGTGAAAGTCTAGTCCAGACTGTAAGCTCATTTCCAAAGAGAGTGAAAAGTCCCTGGATGTTTTTTTTCAACATGCTTATGATTAATCTGGCAAGATGTATTTCTTCTGCTAGTCATGTTTTTAAAGCTATAGACTTAGGCATTAGAAAATTGAAGTACTATGGCTACTGGAACAAACTTGGTTGTGAGGTCTTTAATATGAAAATTATTATTTGTTTCTATTATTTGATTTTTTTTGTGTATCTTAAATCACTCAAGCTAAACATAGAAGCTAGCCCTTGGAAGTGTCAAGAATCCATATCCTTGGAGAGAGAGGAAGGGGAGGCATGCTGTGTGACCGTGAGCAGTTTTAGACACAGACAGGGAGCACGCACCATGGGGACAGCATGTACGTGCATCCGCAGGCACAGCAAGGGAGGCGGCTGCTGCCAGCGTGTCTGTCAATGCTGTCGCCACGCTGGGCAGAGCCACGTAGGCACTGCTCGACATCGTGCAATTCCTGCCGGTGGCAAGCAGCCTAGAAAGCGACTCTTTTGATCCAGGCTGGGTTTGCTGGGCATAAATATGGGGCTTTGCTTGTCTTAAAGTCCTTTCAATTCTCTTCAACTGCAAGGCAAAAGACATTGCTGGCTCCAGGAAGGGTGCCTTCCATTGCAGCTAGATAAGCCCTTTAGCTTTCACATTTTGTCAGAATTCATGAACCCTGATGACAGAAATGGAATCTATTGGGCCTCACTCAGGTGAAGTAGCAACTGCAAAATCTTCCCAGTCTCTCATTTTTGTTGATTCCAGGCCATCCTCTCAGCCCCAGCTACACGGAATCCCCAAGGCAGTACACTTCTCTTTCTTTCGTAAAAGCCACAGGTGTGAAATCATCTCATGTTTTCTAACAGTGCTTCCACATTGTCCATGATCCATAGTCAGTTTATTGTGGTCTTGGCAAAATAAATGTATAACTAGAAAACTGTAGAGGGGAGATGATCTATCTGGTCACAATCCAGATATGGGATGAGTGGGGAACCCCTCAATTCCTCTGAATCTTGGGACCAAAAGATTCAAAGAGGGGAAGCGCAGGCTCTACACCAGATGTACAGCAGAGACTGCTCCTCTTTAAGGCTCCTTCCTTCCTTGGGTAATTCCTGACATTCTTGATCCCTTCTGAGCAGTTTCAAAAGACAGGAGGGAAACAGCTGCCTTTCCTGTGACTTTTTCACTCCTTCTTGCCCATCTCTACTTTCTCCTGCCTTTTGTGCAGAATCAGCAGGGATTTTTTTTGCAGTTATTTGCACATCTTAGAGACATGAGCTCAGCTCAATCTTGTTCACACTGTTTCAGGGGACACTATTTGCCTGTTCAGTAGGCCACTCTCTTCAGAGATCTTCTGCATGATGTCTTTGATGATCAGTGGCTGAAGGAAATGATGGTAAATTAACTTCTTCAAGAAGTACCACAATCCGTGGCTGTGGGGTCCAGGTGTCTCTGAGGATTATATGTATAGGCAACAATACAACCAGTACAATAGTACTGCTCTTGTACCAGTGAGGTTGTGTGTCTCGTAGACAATGTCAATGACCGGAATGTTTCCCTGATTGATTTTTCCTCCCCATACACTTCTGAAAGGAGAATATTGTTGGAATAGCCATAGATAAATCAGCATTCATTCTGATGGTCTCATGGACCAGACACAAAGATCATGCACATATAGGCAAAGAATACCTTCACCTTGTGCCAGTTCAGACACCTGCAGTTTTTGTAGGGATACATGAGACTCATCCCTGTGTGGGAAGTCAATGGAGGGAAGTAAGGAATCAGGTCTAAGTGTGGGTGATGGACCTAGTTTTGGTAGCAACCAAGTTCCAGGGCAAAACAATACGTCTTGTCCCGTGGGTGGCTAGACTTGTGTAGATGAATGTGGCAGTATCATCATGTGTACAACTTGTGTGAAGGGCTTTGTTGCCATAAGCAGAGGTTTTTCATCGTGGAGTGAGAGAGGAGATAATTTTCTGACTGCTGTCAGAATAAAGACAGATACCTCAGTGGAGTGCTGCTCCAATGTTTCTGAAGGATATGATGGAAATAGCCTGGAGCCAGATTGATACAGATGTTTCCTCACATTATGATGTTTCTTTGGATGTAGGTACGACGGTGGTTATATCAGGCAAGATAGTGGAACAGTTGTAGATTTGATTCTGATGAAACGTTTCTGCACTATGTCCTAAGACAGGGTGTGCAACGCTGCATTTGTCAGCCAAATGAACTCTCAAACAAGACCCTGTGGGTGTTAAAAACAAAGTGGAGGCATCCTTGTGGCCTGAGCTCAACTCCCAATGACTGCATTCAGAGTGGGTAATTCTCATTTGCTGCAAACCAGGGCAGTGCTCAGACTCTCTTCAAGCTGACTCCTTGGCTGGGAAGTTGTACGTTGGCATAAAGATTATGCTTCCAAATGGTACACATTACGGAAATGACTTCTGTAATAGATGAGGCTTTCCTGAAGCAGCTTAATCTCCACCATCTGACTCTGCATGCAAGGTTCTTTCTGCATAGTGACCAGATATAAAAGGGTGAGGTGTGCCCTGTGATGACTAAGCGTATGCTGAAAAGCAATATGAGGTTGTTTTGACTGAGATACACCCATTAATGACAGGCTCATTTATAGATCTAATGCAGAAGCATTTACATCAAAATTATCATTTGTTTTTTTCCATCATCTTTTCATCTGTCCTAATAAGAGGGAATAATATTAAACCAGACTTCAAAGAGAATTTTTCCAGGAAAGACTTCTTATGCCAGAAAAAGACATTTAATTTGCAGAAAAAGGAATCACATTATTTTCCACATTAGTGTTAATTCTGTTAGCCCGTTATGGTAGCATGTCTCATCTGTATGTAACAAGGGTCATAGCACATGCTTTTATCAAGATTGTACCTCGTGTTTGAGATCCTGTATATATTACAGGAAACAAATGTTTTGATTAAAGTCTCTATTCAAAGGCAAATCTACTATTTAAATTAGTTACCTACATTCCCCAGCCTTTGAAATTGTGAGCAGTAATTCTTACAATTAAGATGTCCTTCATTTCATAAGAATTCCAAATAACAGAGATTCCACTGTATGAAGATTATTTTTTATTGTCTTGAATATTCATTTATTAACTTAGATATTTCCCCTTTCTGGATTTCAGCTACTAACAAGCCTAGTTAAAAGCTAGGTGTATTATTTTTTTTTTCTGGTACAATCTGCTGCTTTTTCTTTACTGAAAAATATCTTGACAGTCATATTTTTTACCCATCTTTACAACATACTTAAGAAGTGATGTTCTCTTCCTATTTCCTCATCCTTTCCTTCACTCTCCCTTAGATAATTACTTCTTTATTCTTTACACCTTACTGAATAATTGATGCTGCTAATCTTGTAATTATTTTTTTATTATTTCTTTCTATATGTAACTTGGATTGAAAAATTGTTTTTTGCAATGACATACAAAACTGCCTTCATAATTCTTGGTGCACATGAATGCCAGAATAACAAACCCATTTTAAAGACTCTCAAAAGTGTATTGTAAGTTCAAGACTAGCATCTTATTTTTTACTGTGATAATGTAATTCTAAGATAGTGGCAGCCACTCCTGTACTAAATAGACAAGCTTAGTTGTATTATTTAGTGCTATTTAGCTTGTGTAATCCAATGTTATCACTCTTTGCATTCATCAGTTGCCTAAATGTTGGAATTATATCAGTAATACTTTTTGGACATTACTTTTGGTTCCAATCTCAGAGTTGTTATGTTATCTATCTTTTCTTGGGAAAGATGGAACACACTGTGCTTCCATCCAGCGAGACCTAGACAGGCTGGAGATTTGGGCGGGGAAAAATTTAATGCAATTGAACAAGAGCAAGTGTAGAGTCTTGCATCTGGGCAAGAATAACACCAGGTTCCAGTATA
>VZTO01023587.1:0-15210 GCA_013400615.1 Syrrhaptes paradoxus | reverse complement strand
AGACATTAGGAAGAAATTTTTCACTGTGAGGGTGGTGAGGCACTGGAACAGGTTGCCCAGAGAAGCTGTGGATGCCCCATCCCTGGAGGTGTTCAAGGCCAGGCTGGATGAGGCTTTGAGCAACCTGGGCTAGTGGAGGGTGTCCCTGTCCATGGCAGGGGGGTTGGAACTTGATGATCTTTAAGGTCCTTTCCAACCCAAACCATTTTGTGATTCTATGATTCTATGATTCTATAATACTTCTCACCAAGCTTGTGGAAGCTAACAGAATCTGGTTATTTTCCAGGAAAGACTTCCTGGGTGGATTACATTGAAGCTACAGAAGAAAATGGGAAAAAAAAAAAAAAAAAGAAAGATTTCCCCTTTGTTACAGAAATTTCTTTTCTTTGGAGATTTTCAGGACTGGTCTTGTTCAGTTGTATAGGATAAAATATTTAGTGGTTTAGTTTTTACTGTCTAGACTAATGTTATGACTGTCACAGGTCACAACACATTCATGTAGCTCACTGCTGTTTGTTCTTTGCTTTAAATTATTGTGTGTTTATATATGTTTCCTTCTCTTTTTCTCATTTCTTTTATTCAAAGAGTTAAGCTGACATTTTATTGAACCAAATTAAGATCTTGAAATATTACACTCCTTAAGTTTTTATGGTGCCCAGAAAGGGTTTTACCATCATATTTATTTTCTGTATTACTGGGGAGTACAGAGAATTGATTTGATGCCAGGGAAACCATTGCAGGCAAAGCAATGGGTTCATACTCAGGAAACTCCAATTACTGATATTTCATCTTCCACCATTTTCAGATTCTGTTAAGCTCCTATCTTGTAATTAACATTTAGCATGTTTAAAGTCTGGTTCAGACTGTTAGACAGTTTAATGCGTAGGTATGCATCACTTTTATATTTCAAAGTTATCTGTTGTTTTTCAAATCTGATCTTTCATATTGGCTTGTGTAGCTTGAGTAGCTTTGTATCTTGGAATTTTACAAAGAATTGAACTCCTTTCCCAGAGCTAGTAATTTCATTTCTCATTTTACTCAGGAGAATAAAAGATCTTCATGCAATTAGCTATTTGTTCACATCGTTACAAAATGTGGTCCCAAGGGTTATTTACTTAGCAAGAAGAGTTTATCTCGGTCTCACACAGATGCTCTCTCATGGACATTTTAAGCTACATTAACCTGGTGGAACATATTTTTTGTTGTTAGGAAGGATTTGAAAGAGTAAGTATTGATGACCATAATGTCAAAATCTTATTGGGAAACAAGGCATGATCTAGTTAATAACCAGGACTTAGAGTCACGGGCAAACAAAAATGATGAATGGCTTGTAGAAACAGAGGATTCTCTGTATCACTTGCTAAACATACTGAGTAGCTATACAGTGTGAAATACTGAACCGAAAAGACAGATACATACTGAAATCTAGATAGTGGAACAGGAGGTTGATAGAAAGTAATTCGACACTGACAGAAAAAGCACAAGGGTATGAACACAGATACGAGTGCTATGAGTACTCCATGTCCCTCGTAATAGTCAGAACCAGCCCCTCCCCCCAAAAAAAACCACCAATCAAACAAAAAACCCCAAACAAAACCCCAAAAACCTAAACTCTTGCTTTTCAATCTGTTTCCAAATAATTTTTCTCGCAATCAAGGAGATGAGTTCTCAGGAATATTGTTTTCTTCTGCCCAGGATTTTCCCTGTCTTCTTTCCTAAAAGTACTAGAGAATTCTCTTTAAAAAAAAAGCTTAGTTTTTGTCAAATTAACATTTTCAAACAGTCTTCATAAGTCTTCATTCTAGTGGAATATTATAGAAGTAAGGTCATAGGAGATAGGGCAGTATAATCTGAATTTCAAATTTTTTAAAGACTGTAATTTTTAAGAATTATGTATTTAGAACTTTGTAGGAGACCAATTTCTAACATATAACTTAACTAATATAACATAACATAACATAACATAACATAGTTCAGTGTTCTGCATTTAACTGTAGCTACCGAGAATAGCTGTATTTGATTGGACAAGGAAATAATATTTTTGTGTTTTATTTATAGATTTTATTTTAGATGCATGTATTTTTTAAAATAATGCAGATGTTATACTTTGGACTGGAGGAGAAAAACTCAAATTCTTCCCTTGACAATAAGCACGTAAAAAAAGAGACACGTTATGCCACTTATGCAACTTCATAAGGTATCATATGTATTTTGGTATTTCAGAAAACTAAGAAGTATTTCCTGCTGTTAAAATACCTATAGGATTATGTGTTGATTTAAAAGAAAAATGAGTTGCAGTACATATTGTTGTCCTCTTTGAAGATCTTTTTTTATTTTCTGTGTTTTCAAGCTACATTTCTTGTTTTTCTACTGTTGCAATATTTTCCTCAGAAAGTTGTATTTGTTTAGCATCAAACAGAATTCCAAATTTTGGTAATGCTGTGATATACAAACAGTTTTAATTGGAAACTTAAACACGCCCACTATCACTAGTTTTTCTTCTGCAGCACATGAACAAAATGTTCATGTATTCATTAAAGATATTTTTCATGCATTGAACGTTTCAGTTATGATAAGGTTTCTGCTATCTTTATTCATCTGAAATGGCATCTGAAGTCCATTTAATCTGCTGAATTTATATTTATATACTGGGTCTGCGCATGCAGGCCAAACTGGAGCCTTACCATGTTCTGACAAATTCCTATGCTGGATGACCCAAAACGCATCAGAAGGCTCTATGAGGTCTGTGCATGTTCGTGCACAGTCAAGGAAAGAAGTTTATGGTTTTTAGATGTTCTGCATATTTTTTAGAAAGGGAGATCCCAGCTTATCAACAATTTTGTCAGTAAAGGAGTTTCCGCAGACTTGCAGTAACCTTTTCATTACGAATCTTGTATTTCAAATGTTTTGACATGCTAATACATAAAACAAATACACTTGCTATGATTGTGGTGAATAGGGTTTATGCACCTGAGGCCCATGAGAACTTTTCAACCCTTCTCTATTAAATTACGTGGGTATATTTACAAATGTTGCTTGTGCATGTTTTTTTCCCTCTTGTTATATGCTTGTAGCTCTTGTCTTGTCTCCAAACATGCAGGCGAGGTGGCACTAGTAAAAATTATAAAAAATCACATTTTTTACAAGTGTTTTACACCACCTCACTTTTGTGGCTGAAGACTGTGTTACAACCAAGCAGGTTCTGGGTGATACAGAGAGGTCCTAATTCTTTCTATTTGTTTGGAAATATAATAAAAATTAAAGGCATTGGAAACTTTTTTCGTGTTTGATTTTTAATCATGTGCAGGTGAAAGGTTATAAATCAAAGTCAGAGTGCAAGGTCTCTTGAGCAAAATTATAACCTGCCCTTTGTACGGTTTCCCCTAATAGCTAATATATGTATGACTGCTAAATGGTTAGAAGAAATTCAGTTTTAACGCTTTGACCTTTTACCTGTAACAGAATTTAAAACACTTCATGCATTCCTATGGAAGGGAGCGCCATTACTTTAGAACTCATACGTTTCGGATACTTTTATTCGTTTGACTCTGTACTGACATGTGTTTCCACACTTGCATTGTCTGCATGAAACTTAAGAAAATATCGCTCTGTGTCAGAGGTGTCCATCTGGGAAAGGATGCAGCAGCACCTTGAGCAGACAACCAGGAGGGACTGCAGGGAGAGCCAAGTGTGGCTCCTGCTGAAGGTATAGGACTGGAAAAGCCATTTCCTGAGCTTCCACTGGGACTTATGCCTACCACATTTTCAAAGTGTCAAAAATTCTTCTCCTGCCTGTCTCAAACTGTAACTTTTTAAAGTGGATTTTACAGAAAAGACCACATTATGGAAAGGAAACTATGCAGTTAATTGTGTTTTTCCGTGTCTGCTCAGATGTTTTTCTCTAACTGCAGGTGTCAGTTTCTGCAGGGCACCAGCTGTTCCGGAAACCTGGAAACCCTCACGCCCACGACCCCGAGCTGTCCAACTGGCAGCTCTTTCCAGAGCAGGGGTTGAAAGCACCAGGTTCCTGTCCCCAAGGCAGCACACAAACAGGGCCAAGCTCAGACCAGCAGACCTTGAGAGGCCGGGCACCGTCTAAACTGGCACAAAAACTGGCATCAGCCTCTCTGAGTTTTTCCTGTTTGTCAAGAGATACAGCAGTGATTGAACAGTGAAATTCTGCTGATTCAGCAGTTCCTGGTGAAAACCTGCTTTGTTCAAAAGTTCCCAGCTAATCTGTCTTCAGGTTTCTTCATGTAGTTCGATTTTAGCCCAATCATTTAGCCTCATGCTTCAATTTTTGAGGGACTGCCAAGTTAAATCAGGTTGGAACAGGTTAGTATGTATTTATTAGGGACTGGAAATAATCCAATAAAGTTTTTTTAGGGCCATTTTTTCCTAATTTTATTTTAAGTCAGGTAACCTGTATTTCTTCACTTTTTCCCACTTATATATTATTTTCTTGAATTTTTTTTTCCTGTCACAGACTTAATCAAATAAGATTACAAGTCTTGACAGTAATTTTTCTCCCTCCTTTCTGTATTATACTATGAAAGCTAAAGCTATAAATTACAAGACTTTTCCAGAACAGGGGAAAAAACTGAATAGCATTTGCACAAGTTCCCACATTCCTGTCAGAAGTAATTATTAGTGTCAGCACAAATGAAGACTGTCAATATTCCCCCCTTAGTAAATTTTTTACATGTTTTTCATGACTTTTTTACCACTTAGCCTGGAATTACTGGTTGATTAATTTACTTCTCTTTACATGAGTGGTCATGTTAAAGCTTGTGCATCAATTTTACAGCCAGTGTGACAATAATAATGCCTGAATAATGTGGACTTGTATCTTTTTTTCCACATTTGTTCTTTATCATGACTCAGTTTCCTTTTTCTTTTGCCTGATTCAGGATTGTGAGTTCTGTTTTAAAGAGAGGAAACTGTTTTCATTCAGATATTATTATGATTCTATGTATATGTCGAAAATATTTTCCATTCCCAAACCATGTGTTATTCAGACTTCAGTGGTTTGTGGGCCCTGATATATTTGATAGTGGAACATATGACAACAATCTATTTAATTTACATTGTCTTATAACAAGCTTGGGTTTTAGATTTAGAAATATTTGGAGTCCCTTGAAAAAGTTCTCAGAAATTTGTGAGCCACTGAACTGCTATGTTAGAAGCAATGCAGTCAGATTGACCTACCAAAGAATTCTTATTATTCCTTGGAGTCCTGTAAAAGACAAACTGTCTTTTGGATTCCCATTCGGGCCCTAGGTGAAAGAAACAAATCAATTAAAATAAAACTATTTTAAGAAGGTGAGGCAGAATTGAGCAGTCAAAAGGAACAAACTATAGTGAGAATATTAAGTTTCTGATGGTGTGGATGAACAGAAAGAGGACTTGATAACTGAAGAATAGGTAGAAGATGGGATAGTTGTCAACTGATTTGATTTTAGTATCTCTGAAAAGTGCTCAAATAATTTAATTATATGAAAATCAATGGCCTTATTTTGTAAGATGTTAATGTAGAAAAAAGGAAGCCCTAAAAGTCCAAACATAAAAATGAACCACTATTTTTACTTTTAATATGTCATAGTTCTAAGGCCATCTCTTTCATAATAGGAGGCAAAAGCTGGACGGGATTAGTGGACTAATGGTGTTGGCAGTCCTCACACTGACTAGACAGATGCAGAGAATTGCTTCTGTAGTTTGTTCTGGACTCACAAAATCCTGTTTATCTTGTTGTAATTGCCTTATATGATATTTAACTCCTTTTCAGCTGAAGAAGGTCTGTTGCTCTTCAACAATCTTGGAGAATCACTTGACCAAGCATATTTTTATTTATCCAGAGCAGTGTGAGCCAACATGAAGTGAGAAGCAGCACAGGAAAGCAGGAGACAGACTGTGCATAGACTGTCCAGTCTTCCTTGGAAAATAACAGGTGAGGCAATGATAAACATTTGAGAAGATAAAATGTGGTTTACTGAGTAGAGCTAACAGAGAACAGAAAGTATAGCAGAATTCTACCAAAATAAATATGAAAAGATGGATAGCTGAAAGAAACAATGAACTGAACAGAACCCATAAAGCCGAATTACCTTCAAAACAGAGAAAAAGAAAGAAAAATAAAAAACAATAGGTGGTATACCGATGGAGTAATAAATGAGTAATAGAGAACCAGAAGAGAAGCACACCTAAGAGAAACCATGTACAAGTACCTGTAAAAAAGTATAAGAAACGCATGATAGGATAAGTTGACACAATTCCTCTGTACCTCTTTATCTTGATTTATTACATAATCTTTATAGGAAAAAGTTTTAAGATGTAAATTGTACTTCTAGAACTGACAAATACATATATCAATTGACCTTACTAAGTTACTTCAACGTCCGGCATCTACTCACATTTATATCTGCTATGTACATTTTGGAGAATATAGTCAATGTATTTATTTTATAATTTGATTGTGTTTTGACATTTTTCTTCCCAACTAAGAATTTATAATAGAAATATCCAGTATATGAAAGAGGAAATACAAGAAACAGGAATGAATGAAAACCAGGAAGATGTCAAATTTAGATGAAGTTGTCCTTGTCAAGATAATGATACGCTATGTGTGACTCACTCAATTAAAAATGTTGAACAACTAAGAAGCAGAACATAAAGTGTATCCTTAATAACATTAATAATAATAACAAGAACAACAACAACAGCATCTGTTTTCCAAGAGATGGGTACTTCAGTGAACGTATGTGAGTATAAATAAATATTCACACACCCCATTCTCACCCATAAACACATATTTCAAATCAGACACAGAATTTTTAAGTATTAGAGAGCTTTTGTGTCCCATTGTTGTAGTTTTGATCCTGACTGGCAGCCAAACACCAGAATCTCTCACTCGCCCTTCCTCTTTACCCCTCCCTGGGATGGGAGAGAGAATTAAAGGGGTAAAAGGAAAAGAGAATCATGGGTTGAGAAAAGAATAATTTAATAGCTAAACTACAATAATATTGAAAATAATTAATATTAATATACACAAAATTACAGATGAGTGATACACAATGATACTGCTCACTCCCCAATGACCAAGGCTCGGCCCATTCCCAGCTAATAATCTCAGAGCAAGAAGAGTCCCGAAACCGCAGTCCCAGAAAGGAGGTAGGAGTCTGAGTGTCTGAGAGATGGAGACGACCCTGAGAGAGGGGGAACCCAGAGGGAGACAACCCAGAGCAGGAGAGACATGACCTGGAGCAAGAGAGAGAAGTTCTGGACAGAGCCTCACCTATATACCGAGCATGCCATGCATGATATGCCATATACTGTTGGTCAGTTTGTGTCTCAATCCTAAACCTAGAGGTTGGATCCTAGGCTGGCACCTGGGGCTGCTCCCTCCCGGCTTCTCCTATTCCTGCAGACACCGGCACAGCAGAGAAGCTGAGAAGTCCTTGACTGTTCTCATAACAACTACAAGCACTGGTGTGTTATCAGCCTTCTCCTCAGCACCAATCCAAAACATAGCCTCTCACTAGCTACTGTGAAGGAAGTTAACTCTGGTTCAGACAAAAAAAGGACACCAATATGAAATATTCTTTCATCTAATCAAGTATTTTCATTTTTCTAGAGTGACTTTGCTCATTGCAAAGAGAGGTACTGTTCCCTAAGTAGGTAGAAAACTAGTTGCCACTCCTAAATGTTATGTTCTACTGCATTTTGTCCTCTTGATTCATATTAGGAAAATATCCATATTGATCTATTCTTGAAAAAGGAGCAGTATTTCACAGAAAATGAAGAGTTCCTTAAAATTCAACTTCTAACTAAGACAGTTAATTTAAAATGATCCAATATCATTGTTCGCAGCCAAAGGGTTGTGGCCAACTGCCCTATGTCTGGGTGGAGGCCGGTCACAAGTGGTGTCCCTCAAGGGTCTGTCTTGGGGCTGGTGCTCTTCAACATCTTTATCAACGACATAGATGAGGGAATCCAGCACTGTTATGGAGAAAGGTTAATATCGAGCTGTAAGAGTGTAAGTCTATATTTCTGATGCAGAGGCTTTTCCTTTGATGTTAAGTCACAAACACATCACCTTACTATCACAATGAGAATGCGTTTCCTAGCACCTATCTTTTGGCATGCTCAGGAGTTTATTTGTATAGACCTGATTCTCACGGTAGATACTCAGCACTTTTAGAGTTAAAGCAATAATAGCTTTACTCATTTTCATCTTTTGAAAATTAGTGCAAGATCCTTAAACGTTCTGATTGTATAATTTCTCATGTTTAGTATGTGCTGCAGAACGTGTTGTACAGATGCAGCCAGGATGAATGTTAGGTGTGCCCTCAGGCTGACTAGTTAATCTAGTTAAGAACCTGTTTCAAAAGATGTGTCTGAATCCTGATGTATTCAGCAGCAAAGTACTTCTTTCTTATTGTGCTGCTCTTGGGTATATTACATTGGGAAGACTCAGGTGATATGTTGAGACCTGTGTTTGATCAATCATAAAAATTGGGCTGAAATGCTTTAGAAAAATAGTGTATTCAATGTATTTTATCTCTTTTTATAAGTCACACACTATGTGCAGGCATATTTCCACATTAAACTAACATTTAATGACCCTGGGAGCAGAAGTCTCTATTTGTTTCAGTAAATAACTGTTTTCATATACTTGACAGCTAATCTCTACATTCTTTTCTTCTCTCCTCTCTCTCAACTTCCTGCTGCAGTGGACCCTCAAAGTAGAAAGGCCCTTGTTCAGTAGGATTAATAATTTGCCCAATATCCCATACTCAGTGCAAATCAGTACAGGGCACTTTCACAAAATAATTTATTACCTCATGGATAGAGATAGCCTTACTCCCATTAATTTAAATATAGTCCTTAGATTCCACCTTTTGATTTAAAAAGGTTAAGTTTAGTTTTTATCTGTTTTGGCATACTGTCTTCCATTAATGTGTCTGAGTGTTGTTCAATGGATTAAGAAACAATGAGCTGAATTTATCACTTCTCTTCAGGCTGAAACCAGCTTTCTGCCACTTGAAGTTTAAATCATTGCCAGTAAGATTAGGTAGCATGGTCCTATGTGAGTTTATCTGAATGAGCTTTAGAGATGTCCAGCTACATTTATTTCTGATGATTAAAACAAAGCATTATTAACTCCATGACAGACTGTTAAAATTATTACATAATCACAAACGCCTGAAACTGTTTTTTCATGTTCCACCCCTAGTAATTTATACCAAAGCTGTAGAAAGTAGCACATTCTTAGGAAAAAAAAAGAAAAAAAAGCTTGTTAAATATGAGGTCTCTGGGTGGTCAAATATTAGTTTGGGGGATTTCACATCAACGGCATTTTATGCTTCCAGAGTCATATAATGTGACAACAGCCTAAATGAGAAGCTTGACAATTTTCAAAGGATAAATACTGCCATCTTCCAAAATTATTTTTAGGTCACTTATATTATATATGAATATCAATGTTCTCTCTGTGTTGCAAGATAACTAGAGAAAAAATATCCAACAATCATATCTTTTTAGAATTAAAAAAATAAATAATTTATTTGGTATTGTCAGATGCAGTAGCTCAAACATTTTGTTCCATGCAGAGTTATAGTTAAATGTAAAGTAGGTAGTTTAACTTTATTCTACACAATATTAAGGATGAAGACTCCTCAGTGTTATTTTTGTTAGCATATACAAATGATCTAGTGATATGCCGTCTTAAAAAAAATCTAAAGTATATGAATTTGCAATAGATTTTCCTAGTCCTAGTTATTATAAAAAAGTTTCTTATAGCTGGGATATGAGCCATGCATCACAAATAAATAAATAAATAAAAATCACCAAACAAAAAAAACAACACTAAAGTGCTTAAACAAATCCAACCCCCAAAACTAAAAACAGCTCTTGCAAACCAGATTTAACTGCTAGAGCCATTAGTAGTTCAAATAATTCAAACCTATATCAAAGGCATTTGATATCATTCTGAAACAAATCTTTGGTAGCAATTGGAGTATATTGTGCAGAGATGATAAAGGGTCTTCTGAAAATATACCACTTGAACCTCAAATTCATGGCAGCAAAAAGTTTAAGCTCTACTAGTTAGAAACATCTGCAAATAAGATTAAAATTATTAAAAATAGATATGTGCTCTTGTAGAACCATAGAATTGTAGAATCATAGATTTGGTTAGGTTGGAAAGGACCTTTAAAGGTCATGCAGTTCAAACCTTTATAAATTGAAAGGTCATCCAGTTCAAAACTTACAAGAAGTGGATAGAAACATTCCAAGGAAATCTAGATTTTTTTTTCTCCTTTGCTATTTTTGTTTCTGAGTTTTGGTTATCTTTTATAATATTATTGGCTTTAAAAAATGTGGTAATGTTGCACAATCTACAAAATTTCTCAAAACTATTTTAAAAATTTATTTATGTATTTTGTACTTTTATGTATGAAACATAGTTCTGTAATCCTGGAAGGACTTTGAATGTGTTCACTGGTTCAAAAAGGTTGTACTCTATTTCTACTTAGATGCCTTCCAGCATTATAATATTTTGACACCTGAAAAAATATGTTGTTTGTACATTGGTAACCAATTCTTGTCACAAATGATACACCAAAAATGAACACAACACAAAATCATACTAAAACAACTTCTCCATGTTCATTTTGTATGATATAACACTACATTTCTTGTGGCTTTTGAAACACGTGAAAGACGTATGATTTGCAGTGTGGGTGGGAATCGTTAAGCAAGGTAGATATTGATGTAGATATAATTTTTATTTTTGAAAGCAATAATTCATTTGTTTCTCAGTTAGTTCCCAGGTTGAGACATGCTACCAAGATTATCCAAGATGCCAAACCAGAATTTAATTTCAGTTCTTCATGAAAATATTTTTAGTGAGGGTTTTTTGTAAAAAAAAGGTCTGAACTCCCTGAATTCAGTTCACTAAAAAAAATACAATTGTTTAATAAAAATTATTATATTACAAAAATAAAAATTAAGAGAGCCTAACTACCTTCTCTGGTATTCATATGAATGTCACTATGCTATGTTTCACATGCTGCAGGAAAGAAAGGCACAATGAGTGCTAAGTATGGACCTTAACTTCCCATGAACATTAGTAATGCATGATGGAGAGTGCTTAGCCAGACATTCAAAGAGAATTGCAGTCATGGCCTTGCATTGCTATTGCAGACTAATATATCAGAATGACAGCAGCTACCTATTCCCTGCAGCACAGTCTTTATTCATCTTTTAACCATGCAACAAGGTAGGATCCCTGCTTTCCTAGTCTGCCCTAGGGAGAAAATTCATTCCTGGAGAACATTTTTTTAGTTCTGATTTTGATTCAAAAAAAATAGGTTTTCATGACAAAAAAACATAATTGTGGAGAAATTTTGTTATAATAACCACTATTGTGCTTTATTTTAAGAAATGCTTATGTATTCTTTTTGTATGGATGCAAAACAGAATATGAACTACAGTTGTGCTTTATGAAAGATTTATGGAAAATACAGCTATTTTTAAAAACACTCAACTTTAAAGGATTTAGAGGATAAAGCTGACTCTGGGTTTCTGGTAATCAATTCTATTATTAATAATTGTAGAATCATGGAATCATAGAATGGCTAGGGTTGGAAAGGACCTTAAAGATCATCAAGTTCCAGCCCCTGAAACAACTGCCATGACTGTAGTTTTCAAGAATTAGTATGAACATGTGAATGTGCTTCTGTGAATTCAGGATATTCCTAGATGTATCCATTAGTATTTCAGGAAGACAGAATGCTCATGGCAAACTGTTCCATTCTGATTGCCCAAGACATTGAAACACTGCAAACTTCTATTGAATTAACGGCATTAGGTGTTTCAGGACCCAAATCCACATCACGATGGAAAAAAAAAAAAAGCTTTAATTTTTCAAAAGATGTGTAGAAGGAGACGCTGCTCCTAGCTTCCATGACCATTTCTAATTAGAGAATTTTACATAAAAAGTAAGGCATTAATATTTTTACATATTCATTCACAACTGTTTCCAGTTGCCCTTGTTTTTCTGTTTTAGAAAGACCACAGTTAACAGTAATGCATAAAATCAAGAAACATAATAAAGTATAATGAACATGAGTGGAATAACATGACTCAGTCTAGCGCGATGTGCTTGGTATCGTTGTCAAAGAGTAAACTCCATTTTATGTTACTACTCTAGTGATTTGACACTAGATTTTAATACAGAAAGTATAAAAATGCAGTGTGAGTAATGAAAATGTTTAATGAATACACAAATGCTTATACTTAAAAGCATTGATGCTTTTTAAATAATATAATCACAATGTAATATGCATTTTGCAACCATCAAATTGGTTTACAAATTAGTTGTTGCCCCATTACACTTGAGAATCAGAGCTCTCATCTGGGGAAATAAAACATTTCTAACCTTTGTTAATAACAGATTTAAAATGTGCATTAGAAGCTCAGTAGTGCGCAAAGAATCTGTGAGGCATAAACTGGCTCAGACTTTCATTCATAGATATTGATGGCATTGTCAGGGAATCTGATATTTTTCAGTGTTTCAAAGGATGCAAAAGATTTGCTATAGGAGATGCTCATTCCACCTTATTTATGTCGATTATGGGAAGTGGATGGTTCATTCAGATAGAATTAAATCTGTACTTTTGGTTGTCCACTGACAAGATTTCAGACAAATATTTGGAAGTGTCCTTCAACTCTGTTGCTCATGCTTTGGAAGAGTTCCCACTAGATGTTCACAAGACTACTACTTCATCCTCTTCAAAATCTGCCATTAAAACATGCTTCTGCCATCACATCTACAGGAAGAAGTTGATACTTGTGCAGAGCCTTTCTGTTCCATGGATGCTTCCTATGATATAGCCCTAGGGTGTTCGGGTTCACAGAATTTGCCTGAGGCTGCCCATTGCTTTGCATTTTTCTTCAAGGAAGGGATTTTCTTGGACTACTTTGAGGATGCCTTCAGTATTTATGGAAAAAAAGAATGAGAGAAGACGGAGAGCCAGGATCCATATCACAGTCAAGAAGTTCAGGAAAATAAAGACTGCATCTGAAGAGAAGAGCAGCAGAGGGTATGAGAAGATGGACTGGTGAGTGGACTAGAGCTCCAGTTCTCAATAACTTCTGAAGAGAGGTAAGGAGATTCTGAATTGTCTAATTGGAGTCTCTGTTGTAACTGTTGAACTCTAGACAAGCAATCCACAAGAAGTAATTGTGTTAAGTCTGTACAACAATGTGTATCTTCAATTGTTAAGTTGCAATAATATAGATATGAGAGACAGATGTGGAGGAGATTCTTGGGGACAAAGTAAGCAAATACTAACACAGAATTTAGGAATGCTTCCTTGAGATTTTGTCTTGTGGATGGCATAAAGCCATTATCATGCTAACCTGTGAATTCTGCACGATGGAAATACTTAAAACAGAAGGTCATTTCAGTGAGATTTAGATGGGGACTGTAATTTCATGTTTTACATTCTGCAAATATTGCCTACTCTACTTTTCTCTCAGCAGTTCAAGTCTTAAAACACATTTTTAACATATGAATTAATTTTCTCTGAAGACTTGTGTTTTTTGGTATGTTAAATATGTGAAATTAAATAATGAAAAGACAGCAGTTGTTCACAAGCTTAGCCTTGCTTGCCTCCTTTGTGTTGTTCAGGTAACTGCCTTTTTGTTTCCCAGCAGCAGCAGACGTGTTCCGTATGTTTCCTCCTTGTGCAGACAAGTTGCACATTCTGTATTCAGCATAATACTCTTCTGAAGGCTGAAGGTTTTTCCCATTTGCAGCATCTGTGTCCCATCTCTGATTCCTCAGATGGCTGTCTGGTCCTTCTCAGCCTGTCACTTTTTCAGATACTGCTACTTCATGCCAGGCGATTTTGCTGACTATATTAGTCTGTCTTTGTTTTTTATGTACACTTGGTTTTGCATGTTGGTTTTTTTTTCATTTTTTTAGTGCCTCTTTTCCACATGACACACTTCATTTCATTGCCTTTGCTCTCTGTCTTCATCTGTATCATTCCAGATGAAGAATGATAAATCAGAAAAATATTCTGATTTAATACTCTCTCGTATTACAGAGTGCACTGATTACCCTTCAGAACTATGTCACCAGTTACTTAATCCTATGCCATTCCAGTATTTTTAACAACTAAGTGCTCCTGAAAAGCTAAATGTTTAGTTTCTGGAGAATAAGTACACGGGGAACGATACTTGCTGCATCATTTGAAATCAAGTTGTAGTGTGCACATCTGATTTGGCAATCAGATATAAATCAAAGTGTCAAGACATTTTGGCTTCAGGAGCATTGCTTTTTGCTTCTAGAATAATTAATAATTCTTAGTAGCTCTAAAATGTGAAATAATATATTCCTATGGTATTAATGGTACTATTTAGTGCATTTGCCTCTCTGGTAGATGTGGGTCCATTTTAATACAGTCTTTATGTTGGGTTTGCCTTTGTGATATGTTAATAACACTGTTTTTAGAAGAAGACTAGACTGCAAGCAGGCTAAATGGTAAGCAGAAATGTGTGAAGTTCTTTATTTTCAGTTTTGGAAACAAAGGTGGTGTATGTTTGAAATTTATTAGTGTGGCAGTCAGTGTACTGAAGGCAGTAGAGGTAATTACTACAGGCAGAAATTGAAGAAAAGCAGAAAGGATGTGTAAAGAATAGAACTAAGAAAAGTGGGATGTAAAATCTAGCTTTGCATAGCAAATATGTTTTATGATGCAAAGGTGCTGCTTTGAAATTAGAGAGTGCAACTTCAGTAAGTGATCTGTTAATCTCTGGAAGAGTTTCTTTGGTCAACATATATTAATTATATGATTGTTGCAAGACAGGCTGCAGGATGCACACTTTACAATGACAAATGAGGTCGCATTGAGAAGGCTTTAAAAACAAATATTTTAGCTAAAATAACAATGTGTGGACAACCAATTGCTTGTGTGGAGTTTTAAAACCTAATTTTAGAAGTAAGAATTCCAAAATAAGAGATCCTGGAACGGTGAATTGCTAATTTATTTTGCAGGATTTGTAAGCTGATTAATTTCATTAACCTACCTCCTGTGGAGGGCATTCGCTAAACAATTAATTTTGAGTTTGAGGAACAAAAACATAATATTAGTGGTTTAGAATCGAATCGAATTGAATCGAATCATTAAAGTTGAAAAAGAC
>VZTO01023586.1:53006-66742 GCA_013400615.1 Syrrhaptes paradoxus | reverse complement strand
GGAGTGCTGTGATGGAAGGATACAGGCTTTGTAGGTAGGAGAGATTGGCAAGGTGTGGAGGGGATTGACCCTTTCTGTAACAGACCACTAGGAATGCACAGACCTCTGCCTTGGGACAAGTCAGGAGTCAGTCAACAGTTTATGGATCAAGATTAGCAGGCAGACCAACGTGGGTGTCATTGTAGTGGATATCTCCTTAGACCACCTGATCAGGAAGAAGTAGGTGAGGTTTTCTTCAAACAACTGGAAGAAAACCTCATGTTCACAAGCTGTGGTTCTCAGTGGACTTTAACCACCCTGATACCTGCTAGAAGGACAGTAGAGCAGGGCTCGAGCAACGTGAGAGATTTCTTTGATGCATCGATGGCAACTTCCTGGCACAAGTAACTGAGAAGCCAACAAAGGAAAAGTTTTCTACTCAACCAGATTCTTAATGAAGAAGGAAAAACAGGAGGGGGAGGTGAAGTCAGAGGCAGCCTTGGCTGAAGCGACCATGAGACAGCGGAGGTCAGGGTCCTAAGAAGAGATAGTAGGCCCAAAAACAGGAATACAGTCCTAGATTTCAAGAGAGCAGATTTCAACCTCTTCAGAGGTCTGCTTCAGAGAATCTTGTGGGATACAATCATGGAGAGAAGAGAGGTACAGCAGTGTGAGCTGCTAATCAAGGGTCACCTCCTCTGAGCTCAAGAAGGGCCCATCTTGACAAGCAGGAAATCAAGTAAAGGAGGCCTGCATGGACAAGCAAGAGGTACTGACCTAACTGACAGAAAAAGACAGAGCACAAGAGATAGAAGCAGGGGCAGGTGACGCAGGAGAAGTATAAAGTTGTTAACTGACCTTGGAAGGATGAGGTTACGAAGGCCAAGGACAACTTGGAGTTCAGTCTGGCACAGGCTGTGAAGGGCAACAAGAAAAGTTTCTGTAAGTATATAAATGATAAAAGGAAAACTAGAGAAACTTTGGACCCACTGCTGAACAGGTCAGAGGAACTGGTGAGTCAGGGAAGACTCAGAATGACTCAGAGAAAGCCATGGTACTCAATGCCTTTAAAAACATTTTCAAGAAGTATTAAGGTTGCNGCAAAATGAGAAATGCAGAGAGTAAAATCATTGAAATCTGAAAGCCTTGGGCTGTTCACTGTCTTGCAGACATCTCTCGCTTGCAAGGGACAGAAGCTTTTGTAATGGTTGTGTGCACTTGTGTCTATCTATCTGCAGAAGGACAGTTCATCTTTCACAGAAGCTGGCTTAAACAGTTGGAAAGAAACAACAACGTTTTTGCAGCATAGGCAGTAGATAAATTTATGACAAAGAAATTGAATCTGTAGTTGTATAGAAGTTCACCACACGGAAACCATAGTTTACCTGTAATAATAAAAATCCAGTCATACCTAAAGAGCCTAATACACCTAGTCTTTTCTCACTGTATAATTAACCTGAGAAATAATGAAACATTTTCCTATTGATACACAACAGAATAGCCAACGACGTATGAGATGATCCTTCTTACATGGAATCTCCATAGATTTTGAGATTAACAATTGGTAAATGAGCCTTTTAATTCCAGTTCATTGATTTGAATAAAGCTCAGGGCAAACATTTTCAGATTGCTGTTCACTTACAGAAAATGATTGTCTAAACACAGAATATTTTAGGAATATTTAGATTACTATTCAAAGTAATTTTTTACGTAGAATTAGATCACAAGATCACTACTTGCTTACACGAATGGAGACATAATGGCAGCATTATAGGTCTAGGCCTTTGCAGAGCAGGATTCATGGAAAATGTCTCTCCAAGTTACAAATTACTCTTTTCAATCAAATATGCAGATCTCTCAGAGGAAGAAAGCCTTACTTTCTTCCTTCATTAACACAAAGATACAGGTTTAGCAAACCAGGACGTGCATTTTCTTGAAAGGGAAATTAGGACTGACTAGTGAAAATTCAGAACACTAATTTTATATCTAACGCTATACAGGTAACCAGTGATTTTAATGAGTCTCAAATTTCATTGTTTACCTTCCCCAGACATTGACAGCCATTTCATTGGCCCTGCTGAATTGCACTGTCATTGTCCATTGTAATTGTATATAGGAATGTGTTCACAGAGGGAAAAATAGTTACTTAGGAAGTCAGAAGTTATTCTGCTTGTTCTGCAAATCACAGCAGCAAGCTTAAAATGAACACTTTTCAACAGATAACTAACACAGAGAGTGTTGTAATGGAGAGTATTTTACACTGATTTCCTTTGCAATTCCCATCCATGGCAATCTTACAATATAAAAGCCATAAAAATGTTTACTCCAGAATTCCATAGTTCTGCTGCTTTTGAAAGGGGTACACAACTAAATCACCCCCCTGTAGTTAAACCAGACATAGAAAAGATTAAATTGTCTCTCTTTCTGTATAAAAGCTTAGAATAAATCAGTGATTCCTGTGCAAAAAGACATATGAATAACATATATAATGGCTGTATAAATTGGTTTTGCCTCAGGGAAGAAAAGACACTGAAACCTGAAAGGCTGGGATGCATCACCAATCACTGATATTCCAGATTGTCTTAACAAAGGCTGGGGTTTCTTTTTCCCAGAAGCTTCAGTCTGTATTTCATGTGCATCTTCCTTCTGGTGGCAAATGATAGAAAACAACATGTATAAGGGAAAACAGAGGCCCTCTGCATACCCACCTCCAGCATTCATGGGAATGTCATGGACTTTTTGGCTCATGGACAGTATTTCTCTTATGTTTACACCTTTATCCGTTGCATACTCAGCACAATGCCACTCAGATTCTGTGTTTCCATATTTACTGGAAGTCCACATCAGCTGAAAGGTTTGTTTCAAATTTGAGGTGTTGTGTGTTGGTGTCAGAATTCTGGATGGTTCTCTAAAATGAAGCTGATTTTTCTCTTTTCATTTTTCCATTGTCTAACAGATTTGAGATAGGAAATAGTAATTCCAGGTTTCTATGGACGACAGATTTTTTTCCTTCTGAACAGTAAAGTATTAGGGCTAAATAGTACAGCCATTCTCTATGTAGCATCTTTCTTTTTTTATATGCTCTGATTTTTTTGGGGGATAGCTACTGTGCTGTATTCTACACTGGTATATTGCTAAGCTTCCCCTTTTTGTTCAGCATAAATTTTTTATATCTAGGCTTTAGTTAGGGAGAGAAAGCCCTGCAACATAGGACCAGCTGAGAAGAGGACAGCATTTCTAATATCTCATTGTAGATATCCTGATGGCAAAGAAAATGGCTTAGAAGAGTATCACTTGTGGACTGGAAGTGAGAGCAAAGTAACTTAAGAAATTGTTGTGTCTCTACACTGATATGACACACTTTCACAAATATGTACTGTTTAATGACACCTGAACAGAAGGAAGCATCAAGTTTTTGCAGAAATCAGATCACACCACCTTTAATAAATGAATATAGGCTCAAATCTAGAAGGACAAACAGCTTAAACCAGTTGCAGTGATAATTTCTGTTACCATAAAACTGTCCTGTCACTGAGTGTAGGCTAACCAGAAACACCACGCACAGGAATGAGACCTGACTACGAAGGCCCAGCTCTAACTGACTACGCTCGTCTAGTACCAGCTGGATGTCTTGGAGACATAAATGAAAACTTGATCTCTGTCTTCTTTGGTCACTAAGCTAAACGGCAATACTTCCTCTTCTTGAATAAATAATCAAAGGTATTATTAACAACACAGAAAGAAGTAACAATTATTACAAACTTCTGAAATTAAACTACTGACAGACCACTTTTGGGGAAATTCAGGGTTCATCTGTTAGTCTGATATAAAACTACAATACTTAAACACAGGTTAATTAGTGCACTTATTTAAGCCATGACTGAAAATGCTTGGTTTCCCCTTCTTGAAAACAAGGCCAAATTAAAACATTTTTTTCTATGGAAAAGGCAAAATCCTTCCAAAGCAATTAGAGGTAAGCTGATAAGTGAAGACCAAATTTTTGTAATAATAATAATAAGCACATGTATCAAAACCAGAACAGAATCTTGCACAGGAATCAGAGGTATGCAAAATCAAATGGGTTGTGGATATACAGTGTAAGAGGATTATTTTTCAGTGCCAGACTTCTCCAGACTGAGTATCCTGAGATACTCTTAGAAATTTACATTAACCAGTTATGGGAAAAACCACAGATGCTTTATCAAAAATCTATCTGCCAGACTATTCCCCTGATTGCAAACAAAGAGATTCTCAGTGCGGAAAGTTTGGAAAAGACACTTTGCGACAACTGACTTGTCTGTAACAGAAACAATTGTTACATTTCTGAGAAAAAATCTATTAAAATGAGATAGAAAATGAGATAACAGGTGTCAAAATAAAAGAGAGCACTTAAAGCATCATTAACTTACACACATTTAAAAAAAATAAAATATTATTGTTAAGAAACCTCTGAGGGCTAGAGAGGATATATTTTGCATATTTTATAATAATATTATATAGAAAAAGCAAAGGGATAAGCTAAACAAAGAGAGAGGATCAGTTTAAGAGAGTAGCTCTGGGGGCTGCAGAGGAGATGCTCATTTCAGCCCTTCCAAGCTATATATCTGACTAACAATATACTGCTAAAAAAATTTTCGATTGAATGTGAGACTCAGTAACTTGTCTCATAATGATCATAATTTAGTGGCAATAAGCTTAGTATTTAGAAAAGTTTGAGAAAATGCTGTGCAAGCAGATGGTAAATATGTGTGCAAAGTTTATCCCAAAGCTACAAACACTACCATCTGCTCCTGCAGTGATCTGGTTTTTGCTCAGCACCATTGTTTAAATCTAGGGATCAAATTTTCACAACATAGCAGTTTGACAGGTAGAACTCATTCATTAGATTTTCTTTCTTAATCCAGATCAGACTGATTTGCACCACTAGGCGCAGTGCTTCGATGGCAGTGGAGAACATCATGATGCAGCTCAGGAGTCACAAACAGGGCAAAAATTTCTCCACTCCCCCAGATTTGGTTCAGTTATGTGCCAGATTGGTATCTCAGTGTAGCTCTTTCTTAAGGAAGAATTTTCAGGTTATAACTCTGAAAAGAAGTTTAAAGATACATTATATAACATATACAGTTAATGTGTCCTTGCTTTAGCATGTAGAAACACTGTATTGCAGACCTGCATATCAGCAAAGTTAGTTCATTAGTTTGCACTTTGTATACAAGTTTATCTTCATATTTGCCTAACAGTTTTTCTCCTTCTTGGTGCTGTTATTACCTTAGTATTTGTACCACTCCTACAGCACTTGGTGGGTGTTGAATGGTGAAGAATAGGCTAAGGGACTATATGATTCAAGTTGCAGCCCTACCAAGCACAGGAAAAACACCAGCTGTTCTCCTTAGCTTCTATTCACTTTGGTAAGTTTGCTGCATTTTGCGTCGGAACATAACTAATGTGTGTTCTGCAGAGTCTACTAATGTATATTCCAAGACTAGCTCACTTTATAGAAAACTCTAAAGAACAAAGCGTGTGGATTCAGACAATACATGTTACCTGTCAAATATGTATTCAGAATACATATTGAAAGAGCTCTAAGAAATTTGTACATAAGTGGACATTTGCATGTGTGATAGGCAGAAGATTGCCATAACAAAATGCACAATTTATTTGCATTTGTAAAATTATTCACATCTGTAATTACATAGGCAGCCTTAAAGACAGATCTAAATAATCAGTTATCTCCTGTAAATGATAATCAAAAGAAATCTCATTACTATGAACGTTACAGTTTATTAAAGTACGGACATAGTAATGAAATCTTCATTAAAAAAGACTATCTTTGTAGTACACAGAAAAAATACATGTGTGCTTTCAAGAAAAAAAAAAAAGAATTGCCTTCTGAGGGGACAAATTGTAGTTTTCTGTGCATTTTCCCTTCCTATCCCTTTCATGACAAAATTGATGTATTTTTAATTTTTGTCAAATAAAACTATATCTTTACTATAAAATTCAGTGTTGATTAAGATTAACTTAAAATTGAAATATTTATATAAAATGAAATGCCTGTCAAGATACAGTACAACACAGCAGGAGAAGCAGGCACAAGAAACAACAGGCAGGGGAAATAAAAGCTTCATCAGTATCTACTACTATTATATGGCATTCTGTAGTCATAGATTTAATTTAAAAATATGAACATTTTCCTCCAAATGAATAATAAAACAACTCTGGATAACTTGACGTTGTCTCTCAGAGTCAACATAATATTAATTTATCCAATCTATAGTTTAATTACATCCCCAGTCTAAATCTTTTTAAACTGAACCTTTGTGCAACAGCCAAGACCATGACAAATCTGGCAGATGATATCTCTGTCCTTTTTGCTGGCTGATGCAACAAGGCAACTGCAGCAGCAACAGAAGTAACAAGAACCAGGAACGTCAACTGGAATGGTAAACAGCTATCTAGTCATGCATGTTGTGAAGTAAATGACTATATCACCACCTTTCCCTATGACATTTCTTATTACTATGCTGTAAAGTTCTTCCTTTGCTGTAAAGATATGCCGTAACTCACATCAAAGCTTGACAGATGGCATACATACTTCTGGTTTTAAAAAGCAGGAAAATTTGTCCTGTTCAAGCACATTACCAATACGACACAAAGAAGCACAGAAAACTGTTTGGTGCAGTCAATGTTGGCACGTTCTGTGCAATCATCCAGTTTTCACCTGTGGGAAGAACAAGCCATCTCATCCACCTAGAAAAATCATAGTCTTGTGGAAAATGTCTGAAAACTGGCATTTTTGTTAGAAGACCGAGTTACCACTGTTTGTTCCTATAGGAAGTAGTTTCCCCTCACATTTTAATTTAACTTTTCCTTCCCTTTCCTTTTGTATTGTGTCTGGCTGAGTTGGAGTTAATTCTCCTCATATCAGCCCTCATAGTGCTGTGTGTTACATTGGCAGCAACAAAGGTGTTGAAAAGTGTTTTGGCTACTGCTGAGAAGTGCTCACACAGCATCAAGGCTGTCTCCCCCACGTTCCTTCCTGCAGCAGGCTGGGAGAGGTGAGATCTTGGGAGGAGACACAGCCAGGACAGCTGGTCCAAATTGACCAAAGGGATATTATGTACCATTTGACGTCTGTTCAGCAATAAAAGCTAAGAGAAAGGAGGAGGAAGGCAACATTCATTAATATAACATTTGTCCCCTGGAGCAAACACCATGTGTACTGAAGCCCTACTTCCTGGAAAGTGGCTGGACATCTCTTGCTGATAGGAAGTAGAGAATGTAGTAGTCTTTGTTTTCCTCTTCCATGTGCAGCTTTGTTTTGTTTTGTTTTGTTTTTTTAATTTATTTATTAAGCTGCTTTATCTTGACCCACAAGTTTTTTCGTCTTATTTTCTTCCCCCTTGTTCTTCTGAAGAGGAGACGGATAGAGTGGCTTGGTGAGCACCTGGCGTCTAGCCAAGGTTAGCCCACTACACCTTTCNGTCGTTCTCTTTTTTGTTGTGGTTTTTGTTTTTTTTTTTTTTTCTTATCCTTCCCATCTTACCAGGAGGGGAGGGGAAGGGGGGTTGCGACCACGTGGTGGTGGTCCTGACCCAAGACAGCTGGGCAGAAAGGTTCTGTTTTCTGGATAATCTATGTTTCAGAGAGGACAGAGAGGGATCCATGCAAACTGTGACTTATGCAAAGCAGAAGGGTACAAACAGCAATTTCTGACAGCCTACATCACCTGCAGTTCATGACCTTCTCCCTACTTTCCTCGCAAATCGTAGCTTGTACATCCAGTCAACTCTTCTCATTCTTACATTTCACAAACCTGAACTTACTCTTCACTTACGTTTGGAACCTGGCCCTGCTAAGAACATTAAGGAGGATATTCATCACTTTTTTTTCCTTATTCTTTTGTGCATAACTAATTTAGTTTGAAGCAGGACATTTTTCATCTTATTTTACTTGTTCATTGGTGGGGGTCAGACTTCAATATTTCAATAATACCTCAGTTACCGTGCTCAGTTTCCTCACTGAACTTATTTGCTGCAGTCAAGAAGATGCAATTATAAATGTGTCAGCACAACAGAATTAGATCTTTAACTCAAGATTTGTTTCAAGAAATAATATGTAAAAAGACGAGTGATTTATTGTTAAGTGTTCACTAAAAAATAAAGTACAAAGAAAACAATACTATTGATATTTTTATCTGTTTAACAAAATAACTTAATCCTCACTGAGACAGAATGTGTTTATGTGTTCTGTTGCACAGATAAGAACTGTTTTATTTAATTGTGGGTCTTTCTGAAAGACAGACTGGGAAAAAAAAGGAAAGGCAGAAGATTCACGGGTTGAAAGTATGAATAACTATTTAATGACAATGGAGAACCAGGCTTGTAGGATCTCTAGATTTAATCAACCAGTCAGTTGTGAGCACACACCTTTTTTTCCTTGATTGTTATTCTATTTTGAACTGCTTTTGCATTTCACCTTCTATTTTACACCATCAGTGTCTTCTGCCTCATGTATAACCCAACTCCTACATTTGATTTTGTTTCATTAACAAAGTGTCCCACAGCTTGGCTGTTTATCTGCTTAATTCCTTGAGAAATTATTGTATCCCATGGTACTCATGTGTCCTCTCTATAGGAAGTCAATTCTCCTTGAGGTGGTTGTCATGCAATGGTATGGAATATTGTAAGCAGAATACAGAAGCTGAGCCCACAAACAAGGCTCAGTGACTATGAAAGGGCTATTTTTTTCAGTGACGTAAGTAGGTGACAAGTAATAGCATGGGCTGGAGTGTTGTTCACATGTGAAATCTTTCATGATTGCAGCTAGCCATATCTTTCTCCATCTTTTGACATATTTTTTTATAGTGTTTCTGGAAAGTCCTATTTTTAGCTCATTTAAATCATATTAGCAGAGTCCCTGTGGAAAGAGTACCATGTTGATAATACATATTTTCTGACACAGGATATGGGAAGCTTTGTATTAGTTATCAGGTCACAGGTTAGAGCACCAATAGTTATTACAGAAATATACTTGTGAGAGTTTCAGGACGTGGGAAGCGGTGTTTCTCCATTGTTCAGTAAAATGGTGAGGTAGAATGGAGGGACAAAAGAAAAAAAGTTACTTGGACAGCTTATAGTGATTTTGTAGTATGTATGGCTTTAAGAAATTTTTACAAGTATTGAAAGTAGACCGGAAAATGGGATAAAAGTGCCATNCATGTGTTTTTTTTTTTTTTTTTTTTTTTTTTTTTTCCAGATATACCATGTTAAGTATGATATTTCTTTCCCAGGGGAAGAACTAAGAAAAAGCACTAAGAAAACTATTAAAAATAAGCAATAAGTAAGGAGTTTGTTGAAGTATTTTCCTTTCTGTGGACATGTTTACAGTGATCTGATAATAGCTCTCAAAGAAACAAAATGAAATAGAGAACGAAGCTGGTGATCAGAAACTAGTCAATACAATCAATAGCGCAGCTTATTTTAGAATTTGCTTAAAATGTTTGTGAACTCTGGGCTCACTATGATGATTTCTAGGAAATGGTCAAGCAGAAAGAAACAAAGAAAAAATGATGGTTATCTTTGAACTCATTAGTCAGTCAGAATTTAATTTTAAAACAGATATTCTACAGATGTTCAGAATCCTTACATAAAATCTTATGAGTCTGATGTGGCAACATTGATAAAAGTGAAGTGCAACACAGGAAAGAGGAAGGAAATAATATATTACTATTTCTACTTGCTTTATGCATATAAACACATCCTTCATGTTTCACGCTTTGAAAAAACAGAAAGTTTATTTAAAAGGGTTTATTTTAACTTTTTTTCCAAAGTTCCCTATATAATTTGACCGAGCAATGTAAAACTCTGATTCTGTGAGTTTCTGTTGGGAACTTCATAGTGTTCAGAGGTGAGGACAGAGTTTCCTCAGTCTCAGGGAGGACTGAGAGGACACAACCACAAAATCTTTTAATAAAGGCACTTTTCCCTCAGCTGTTGAGTCAACAACAGAAGCATAACAATAAAAACACTAATTCAAGCAGTTTCACCAAAAACTGCTTAAAACATAGCATGCAAATTGCCAAGTATTGTTGCTGGAGCACATAACAAAACCACATTTTGGAGCTCCTGGGTTTTTTACATCTGGAAAGAAAGAAAATAATTTAAGATGTTGTGAGAAAGGCAATGAGGTGAAGTGGACAATTTCTGAGAAGTCTGACAACAGTACAGATTTGTCCAGCTTAGAGGATAAGGCCATTCTCTAGTCTTTACACTCTTTATGTCCTCAGAACTTTTAATTTCCTAAAAAATTACTAAAAGTATGGCTAGATTAGCAAAACTTGTTGTTGAATACCATAATACTTGCTGTAAAGCACATGGAGTCCTTTAAATACATTTTCAATGCTGCAGATGGCATTGCTCATTTCTGTTACTGTCCCCAAGTCAGGGCAGGAGGTGTTGCTGTCTCACTGCCTTCATAAAAAAAATTTAAAAATGGCGGTTGATTTCTCTCCTGATTGCATATCTTTTTAAAGTGTTTGTCTAAATCAGGAACAAAGGACTTTGTGAATGAAAAAAATATACAAAATGCAAACGAAGGGTTAGACTATATCTCTGTATGCTTCATTTAAAAAAAAAATGCTGTTTATTTTGTTATGCTTTTCATACTTGTTTTGTTGAAATGGCTTTTGACATCTCCCAGAAGTTTCTCATGCCCACATCTGAATTTTGGTGATGTGGAGGAAGGGTACCTGATCATCATTTGACTTTTAAACAAGGAGCTGAAATTTTTGCAAAATTAGAGAGTAGATTGAGCTTCTTGAATTCCTAGGGAGCTATTCATAGAGCTAGCACTGTACTTTGTGCTGGATGATCACAGCAGCAAAGCTTATGAACAGAGATCACATCAACTAAATGAAGTTCCTTTACTCGCTGGATAAGGAACTGGCTAGATAGCCGCACTCAAAGAGTGGTGGTCAATGGCTCAATGTCCAAGTGGAGACCAGTGACAAGTGGTGTTTCACAGGGGTCAGTACTGGGACCAGTGTTGTTTAATATCTTTGTTGGAGACATGGACAGTGGGATGGAGTGCACCCTCAGCAAGTTTGCCGATGACACCAAGCTGTGTGGTGTGGTGGACACGCTGGAGGGAAGGGATGCCATCCAGAGGGACCTTGACAGGCTGGAGAGGTGGGCCCATGCAAACCTCATGAAATTTAACAAGGCCAAGTGCAAGGTCCTGCACGTGGGTCGAGGCAATCCCAAGCACAAATACAGGCTGGGCAGAGAATGGATAGAGAGCAGCTCTGAGGAGAAGGACTTGGGGGTATTGGTGGATGAGAAGCTCAACATGAGCCGGCAGTGTGCGCTTGCAGCCCAGAAAGCCAACCGTGTGCTGGGCTGCATCAAGAGAAGCATTAGCAGCAGGTCAAGGGAGGTGATTCTCCCCCTCTACTCTGCTCTCGTGAGACCACACCTGCAGTACTGTGTTCAGATGTGGGGCCCCCAACATAAAAAAGACCTGGACCTGTTGGAGAGAGTCCAGAGGAGAGCCACAAAATTAATCAGAGGGCTGGAGCACCTCCCCTATGAGGACAGGCTGAAAGAGTTGGGGTTGTTCAGCCTGGAGAAGAGAAGGCTCCGAGGAGACTTAATAGCAGCCTTCCAGTACCTGAAGGGGGCCTACAGGAGAGATGGGGAGGCACTCTTTATCAGGGAGTGTAGTGAGAGAACAAGGGGTAACGGGTATAAGCTAAAAGAGGGTAAATTTAGACTAGACATTAGGAAGAAATTTTTCACTATGAGGGTGGTGAGACACTGGAAAAGGTTGCCCAGGGAAGCTGTAGATGCCCCATCCCTGGAGGTGTTCAAGGCCAGGCTGGATGAGGCTTTGAGCAACCTGGTCTAGTGGAGGGTGTCCCTGCCCATGGCAGGGGGTTGGAACTTGATGATCTTTAAGGTCCTTTCCAACCCAAACCATTCTATGATGCTATGATTTAAGGTGAGTCTGCAGATGAGGCAGGGTCTGTGGGCAAGCCAGCAGGCCAAATCTACATCAGTGGGGTGCCTGGCTGCAGTATGGCTGCAGCACGGCTGCAGCACAGCCCAGGAGGGGATCAAGTCTAAGAGCATCACCCAGTGGATGGCTGGGACCCCCTCACTGAACCTTGCTGCTGCTTCTTTCAGCTTTTTCTTGGAGAGCTTGGAGGATAGCTATGAGCCTTCTTATCTGTGAGCTGACATGAGCACAGACAGAAAAACCTCTGGCAGAGTTGGTAAGGTGATGCACGTACTGGGCCCTGACCGCTCAGATTTGCTCCAAGGTTTCTCATTCATTATCATACCAATAATGAGTAGATGGGTAGAAACTGCTCCAGTGCCATTAGATCACTAGCTGGTTACTCCCCTACTGAGTTCTTGGCCTTACTCCAGGTCCTACTGCATCCATGAATGCAGCAAACAGGTAACTGTGTGGATCTCAGGGGACCTAGAGATTGACAGTGGAATCACGTAGCATGTGAAAACCTTAAACAGATACAATCCAGTGCTTGCGTGCTGTCAGAACAGGGTACTGAAAACAGCTGAGGGTCTACTGTCTGAATCAGTGATCCAGAAGGAAACAGAAGGTTCATTCCAATCTAACAAGAGCATGTTCACCTCCTTTTGGACTTCCTTCACATACTAAACCTTATGTTTCACATAAACTCTAAAACTGACAACTTTATTTCACACAAATAGATAAAGAGGACTGGTATTTCTGGCTCACTACTGACTTTTATTTGATTCTAGATATGTCAGTAACCAATTACCTTAGGGTGAATTTCCAGTTACCTCAGGGTTTGGGGTGAATTGACCCTAGCCCTGTCATTAATTGATTTAGTGATGCTTAGCTTCTCATTTAGCTCCCAGTTCCATTACAAATTTTCCCCATAATATTACATTGTATCATTACTGACTTTTCATACAGACTCTCCTCTCTCTAAGGTATGTATTTTAATAATTTTCTCATCAGCAATATTCCAACCATTTAATGGGATATTGGTTGTTTAGGTTTTGTTTTGGTTTGGTTTGGGTTTTTTTTTGAGATGGATAAAACCTTGAACAGTAATTTATTATTCTAGCATTTCACAAACTATTTCTTGACAAAAAGAATATCATAAAAATGCTGTTGTACAACATACAGACACACAGACAAAAATAGAATTTTAGCATTCTGCATGCAATGCTAGCATTTGCAACGTGTTTTTGTAATTAGCAACTTGTTTCACTGATGTTCAGAGGGACATGTAGCTAATCACATATACTCCTTCAAGTACATGTATTTTTCATTATTAGCAGGCCATTTTTCACACAGTCCTACTAATATGGTAATTTTTTCTGAACTGCTCTTCAAACACTGATAACTTTCTTAAGGGTTGTGGTTTTATACAGAAATATGTTCTTCTTTGGGATTGTAATAGATCATTAGTTTAAAAATTACTGTTAACACAAACTTTTTTTCATCAGAAAAAAATGTGACTGACTTTTGAGCTAAATACTTTAATGTTCTCCTCACAGCCTGTGAGTTGGCAAGTCATGGGAATCAGGGGAGGTGCCTGAGGACTGGAGGAAAGCGAATGTCACACCAGTCTTCAAAAAGGGCAAGAAGGAGGACCCGGGTAACTATAGACCGGTCAGCCTCACCTCCATCCCTGGAAAGGTGATGGAACAACTTATTCTTGATGCTCTCTCTAGGCATATCAGGGATAAGAAGGTCAT
>VZTO01023586.1:0-52203 GCA_013400615.1 Syrrhaptes paradoxus | reverse complement strand
CTTCTTTACGGTGAGGGTGACAGAGCACTGGAACAGGCTGCCCAGAGAGGTTGTGGAGTCTCCTTCTCTGGAGACATTCAAAACCCGCCTGGATGCGTTCCTGTGCGATCTGATCTAGGTGTTCCTGCTCTGGCAGGGGGATTGGACTAGATGATCTTTCGAGGTCCCTTCCAATCCCTAGCATTCTGTGATTCTGTGATTCTGTGATTCTGTGATTCTGTGTGAGTTACAGAGATCATTGCTAACAAATCCTCGTAACATTTTTAGACCACAGAAAATGCATGATATAAATGTTTTCAAATATTTTAAGAAGAAGTGATCTATCTAATTTTCATTACTTCCACTTATATAAACAGAATGCTGAACAGCAGAATTCCAAGTGGAAGAGCAATTGAAGACTGAAAAAAATTGAAACCATCAATAATCTGTTTCATGAACCTCAGAAATGGACTTCAACTAGCAGAACGACACTGTGAAGTTGTATAAACCTCTGACTCCCACTTAGATCTTCAAAAAGGTGGCATCTTCTAAATTCTTGATTCCTTAACAATATATTCATTTTAGTAACTAAAATACTGTTATCATTCAAATAGTAGTAGAACATTCCTGCTTGCAGTCATTGAAGCCAAGATCAAAATGAAGACCCTCTGTTCAAAGTTTACTTAAAGCTTTCTGAATTATAGTAATATGCTTGTGTACTTAAGTCAACAAGGTTGAACCAGCTCCTGCTGTAATAACAGAAAAGAAGAAAAAAAAAGAAAAGGAGAACTCCTAGGGAATGTCAATGAAGGTGCAAATCAGCTACTTCATCCTAAAGTATTTTGATAGTAAGTAGTTGTAGACAGCTAGGTTCTGTTTTAATTTCTTTCTTTTCTGAATCAGAAGGAGCTGATTACCTACAAGTTCTTGCTATCAGGATGTGTAGAAGAGCAATAGATTACTTGGATTGCCTAAGAGTTCTCTTATTTAGTTCTGTGCTAAAGATGGAATTTAAAAAAAATCACATTAGTCTGTGTTGCACATAAATTTTAACACATTTTTTTAGTCTAACCCATCATTAGAAGGATGCTAGCAGTAAGCTTTATAGCACTATATGCAAGGTTTTCTTCCTATTAGTCACACAGGCTTTTTTATATAGAGATTAATTTTTAATAACTCATCTGTTTACAACTCTTTACATTATTGCAGGTGCCAAATATGACTGTCCTAAAGAGGAAAGAAAGATCTGTAATTTCTTTTCATTAGGGACAAATTTTCTCAGGTACCTTGTGTTTTTTGGGTTTGGTCTTCTGTATTTAGGCATCAAAGTTAGCCACCAAATTATCAGTCAAGACCACTGGCTTAGGTCTCCTAACCTTACTGGGTTCTAAAAACAGAAATCTGGGAGAAGTTAGAAACCAGATAGGACTGTAAAGACTTTTCAAGGTTGTTTTCTGTTTCTAAGCAATATTCTATAATAGCCCTTAGCAAAGTAAAAACACTGCGACAGCAGACCTTTGTGCTCCAAACATGTGTTTAAATACATCATTACCATTATCTCACAGACAGATGAGAGATCTAAATAGAAGTTAAAAGCACAAAAGAAAGGCAAAAACAGAGTATATGGTGTGGGTGTCCTATATAATCTGCAGCACGCAATATGATCTTTTTGAATTATTTTATTTGGATGCTTAAAAGAAATTCCCCTGCAACCTTTATTCCATTAAACAGAGTAAGTATTATGGTAGAAAACACGGTTCATAAACATCTTTGATTATACTATAAACCACAGCTCAGTTCCATAACAGACTATTGGATATGTAATGAAAACATAATGAAGGCAAAGTTTTCACTTACCAACTGGTAGCATGTAGCACTGCTAATTGGACTGTAGTGTAAAATATTGCAAGATAAAGAGAGAAACAGCTAGGTTTATAGGAAAACAGCTTTATTTCCCGCTATGAAGCTACCTGAGCTGTGCCCCATATTTAACCTTTCAGAATCAAAAATTTCACCTTATATAGCTTACATGGAAGAATATTAGAGCTGTTATTGAGGAAGCAATTAACTTAACTTTTTCTGTATGCTCCTTGGGACCTACTGTTAGGCTTTTATGTTACTTCAACCTCAGCTAATTGGTATATATCCTCTATGCATTCAATCCAGTTAGGTACCAAGTAAATTCAACACAGGTTCTCTGTATTTTGTTTCGCTGTTGAGAAGATCTATGTTCTGGCAAGGATCAAAATCAGAAGCACTGAAAGAAACATTCATCCATGTTACCCTTGGTCTCACCAGGAGAAGGAAATCAGAATTCTCCATATTCACTCTTTTAAGATGCTTAAAAAGTCAAGGTCCAGTCCTGGCAGTATAATTTTAAAATTATTATTCACCTCTGTGAGCATATTCTGATCTCCTGCTCCTATCATTTAACCTTCAGAAGACTAAATGGTCCAATAAACACCAAAACTTCTCGGGAGTAAAAAAAGTATTTGACCAAGTACCAGTGAAGATTCCTTATTTCTTCTGAAAGAACTCAAAGCGCAAAATGTGGTGATAAGGCTTGAGTGTTTGGTATAAAATCTCCCTATGGACTGACAATTCGTTAACATTATGCTCTATAGAAGCAAGTAAGGTAAATGGTGAAGTGTCACTCTGTGTAGGTCTTATGCTGCTCAGGCTTTCTCTCTTGGACTCTTAAATCCATCCATTCACATGATGTTCTGTCTTAAACAGACTCCCTGTAATGCACCTCTCCAGGACACCCTGTTACATTTTGGTTTCTTACTAAACCGCAACACAGAACAAAAAGACTCTCCTAGTTTGCAAGTGCTCCTTTTTGCCCTCTAAGACTTTTATTTTCTACGGTTTAGAAGTGATGGAATATAAAAAGATCCAACATGAGAGGTTTCCTCTTCTTCTGTTTTTTTTGGTTTGTTTTTTTTTTTTTTTCCCAGTTAATGGAACAGTGCTGTTTTTTACCATAAAGAAAGAAAATTGTTGATGATAAATGGTAATTTGCAGTTGTAAACAAATGCCAACACAATATAAGTATGTGACATAGTTGGTACCATATATACTTCAGCATGCATGTATGCATATACATGTATAAAAACAAATTAGAAATATAAATTTGTATACAAATCTCTGTATCTATGTAGACAGTTACCTCTTAGAGTTTCTCAGAAGGACCTTATAGGCATCACCAAATTACTGGGGACCAAGATACAAGATGAGGAGGAGACCTCATTGCTCTCTGCAACTACCTGAACAGAGGTTGTGCCGTGGTGCATGTCACTCTCTTTTACAAGGTAACAAGGGATAAGACAAGAGGAAACAACCTCAAGTTGCAGCAGGGGATGTTTGGATATTTGGAAAAAATTCTTCGCTGAAAGAGTTATCAAGGACTAGAACAGGCTGCCCAGGTTTATTGTATCTGGCTCAGATGGAGTTAACATCCCCACAACAGCCCTCTCAGTACTGAGTGTTACCCTGGCAGCTCGCAGGGTGCTTGTCACACATCTTGGGAGGGGCGGAGCTGGGTCAGCTGACCCGGATTGGCTGTTCCATACCATGTGACCTCAGCTCAGCCATAAAAGCCAAGGTAAGGGAGAAGGAGGGGGGCATTTGTTACGGTGTTTGTCTCCATGAGCAGATGTTACATGTACTGAAGCTCTGCTTTCCTGGGAAGTCTCTGGACATCACTTACTGAGGGGAAGCAGAGAATAACATCTTTGTTTACCTTTTGTTTCTGTGCACGGCCTTGGCCTTTGCTTTAATTAAACTGCTTTATGTTGACCCACGAGTTTTTCACCTTATTCTCCCCCTTTATTTTGCTCAAGGAGGAGTGATAGAGGGGCCTGGTGAGCACCTTGCATCCAGCCAAGGTTAACCCATGACACCAGGGAAGTGGGGCAGATGATTCTATGATTCTATAAAGAATCTTCATATTTCTTTACAGTGAAAACCACCTTGTCTTTTCATGCCATTCCTCATCTGCCTTTAAAAGCTTCCAGCCTCAGGATCAACGGCATAAAATCTGAGTAGCAGAAAATAAAACTACAACATTCATTGCAAAGAAAATGTAAGAGCTACTGTTTCTTGAAGCAAATTTGAGTTGTAATAGAGGTACTGAGATAATACTACAGTATAGTTGATTTGTATTTATAACTATAATGTACTTGTCGCAATCACAGTAACAAAGATCATCTTGAAATAAAATATCTTGGGCCATGACTTAATATTAGCATTTGTATAGTTACCATGGCTTTATTACAATATGTGCAATCCAAATATAATTTTATGAAAGGAAAAAAATAAAGGCATTGTGGACAATACCTGCAAGCAGGAACATTAGTTTTACTATTGGATGAATAGTAGTGACTTTTAGTGACTCCGGCTATTGAATAACAAATGTTGTTAAATTTATTTTGAAGAATCTATATACAGAAATTTAAGAACACTTATTTTTTACCTTTCTTGAAATTGTGATTAAACGCAAAGATTTCTTTAAAACTACTATGAAAGTGAATTCCTCAACACCCTTATCTAAAGCAATTTGTTTTCATTAAAACATATTAAATAGAATATTAACTAAACTGACATATTCTAGTCACTTAAACAACAGGTCTGTATTTGTCTTTGGATTTTATGCTGGTACTTAGCAGTTATTTCACATTTGTAGGGTAAATTTCTAAGGACAGAGGAGGTTTGTTGTCTCAGAGGGTGCCACTGAACTCTCAAATGCCCCTAGATTAGGTTTCTGGGCAAACTCAAACCTTGAGTTTTCAACACCCTCTTATCACCTTTTCTCTGATTTAGGCTTCCAGCCTTCTGAAAAATCTGCAGAGAATGTTTATCCTACAGAGCTGAAGTACACCAAGAAGTTTCATTCCCCAGGGTGAGGGGTCCATAACCACCTTTTGCTCACTGGGCAGTAGAGCAGGACCTCTGCACTCCCATCCCTGTCCAGCCTTCTGGCCCGCTGGCAGAGAAGGGAACTTCATCAGGGGAAAAGCTTCCAGAGACTGCTCCGTGGCTGCAAGGAGGTTTTCCGTGCATCCTTGCATGTAAATACATGGAAAATACGGAGAAAATGAGGCATTCAATACTTGTATTCCTCCAAGCTTTTGTGGGAGATGGGAGTGTCCCATAGAACATTTTCCCCATTCACATTTCCCAGTAGGGATTGCAAACAAACAATCAGAGCAACAGATTCTCTGGGTTAAAATTTGAATTTGACATTGTTACATTCTTCAGCCCAACTTTGTAGAAGCCATGTCATCTTAGGCCTCTGAAATTAATATTTTGAGAATTACCTACAGGACTGCTGCTAGATGTCAATTTTTCATTCCTTAAGCATCACCTGCCTTCCTTATACCAGCAAAAGACAATTTTGCATCAGCTGCCTCTTTCTTCCCTTTTCTTCAGAGGGAGATTCTTTCAGATATAATGCATTTCATAAGAGCACAGCTGGATGCCTATAAAAAAAGAGGAAGCTTCCCATCAACTGCAGCATGAAAGCCAAGTGCTCCAAGAGGCTTAAAACATCATTTGTAAATAAATAAAATCTTCAACTTTTAGTAAAAAATCAGCACATGTATAACCACAAAAAAGGTAAAAATTATGGGGAAAAGATGGAATTTTTCAGTGCAATCTGTTTAACTCTGCTGTCAGGAGTGCTAGCTGTCTACCATCTTCACTTGTAAAAGGTCTATGAGTGTTTTAAAAAAATGTGCATAAAAATACATGTGTCAGTGGAAGTCCTTTGCAGCACTATTTTATCTTTCAGGTGAAGCTTTCAAAACAAGATGCTGAGTAGGAACCCCTCAGCAGGGATGACTTTGTATTTAGACAAAACTTGAACTGCAAAATGACCCTTCAATATCTCATACTTCCACTGACTTAAGAGTGTATCAGAGCCATGACTTTAACCTGACAGTGTCTCTTTAATTGGCTTATTACTAATTTACGATGGTCATTAATCTATTGCATCGTGTTTCTGTAATTTGTTTGTTTACGTATTGCATTTTCCAGCAATTAATTTTATTTTGTCACACCATTATTTCTTTACTTAAATAATTTTTGTCTGAACACTTGTCTGCAGCACAGCCAGGAAAATATTCACTAAAAGAAAATCATTTTGGCATTTCAGTAAATAGGTGACTTCTCAGGTATTTATTAACTTTGGTCAGCCCTTTGATACTTACTGTCAGTGGAGCAGCAAAGCAGTCCCAGTCCCTTAGGTAATTAGTTTATACTAGTAAATCAAAGCTCCCTAATCATTTCTGTTTCAGAATCAACAAAAGGAGCATGTGTGAGGGACTGTGCATGTGTGTGTTTTGGTGAATATGTTCTTCTGTGTACATGAGAGAGGTGAAAAAACCTGGCAATCCCAACCCTGAACATAGTAGCATATGATCTGCCTCATTTTGTTCTATCCATCTTGCCTTATTGGAAGCTCCTTAATTGATGAATGAGGACTTTATCAAGCTTGGCAGGAGTCGTTATGTCTGTGATTTTCCTTGAAATGTATCTGTCATGCCGCTCAAAATTAAATTGCTAGTTTTGGGCCTAACCAGAGACAGGGCAGTGACTCAAAGCACTCAGAAGGGAATGAATGATTAATGCAGTTCATAGATATAATAGCACTTTCTCTGTCTTGTTCTTTTTGTATGTAATCTCCAGTGGTTCAGCTTTGGATGGATCTAATGAAAAAGGACTGGATGTTTTCTGCCTTCTCTTCAGAGCATGCTGTACGATTTATCCACTGACAAAATGTGCTAATGAAATGTCACCTTGCACAGCTTGCTAAAGGATTGATGGGCTGAAAGTTTAGCACTTTATTTAACTTTTTCAGGAAAAAATGAATAAGTCCTCCAAACTCCATTATGGTTTCCCACTCAGGAAGGAGTAGCTGCACTGGGATGGAAAAGGAGGCTACAGCAAAAAGGTGAGAGTTACGTAAAACAAATAATTACATAAAAAGCTGGGGTGGATAGCTTCACTGCACTCAAAGACAGAAATTATAGTTGAGCTGTATAACTTTTTAGAACTTTTTTCTTCAGTATTATCTCTGCCATTTGTGAAATAATATCAGCCTCACTAATCTAGTAATTCTATTTATCTGACTTAAATATTTTTAAAAAAACAGTGATTCCAGCCTTCTCCCTGTACATCCCTTCACCTCGGGGCTACATCTAATGTTTTCAAACTCCCTTAAGACCAATGAATAATGAGTTATTATATTAACTTTACTATAACCATTCCAGTATGCTTCCTATTCTGACTTTTCTGGAGAACAAAAAAAAACAAACAACAAACCAAGAACACTACCTGAATGCTAAATGCTCACCATTTGTGTCTCAGGAGTCCCTTTATGTTTTTTTACCTTATACCTCTTTCAGTTCCTCTTTTCTTGGAAGAGTGTACAACTTGCTTAGCCAGAGAAAAGATCCATCCAAGTATACGACCAGTGTGATACAATAAAAGAACTGTTACCTTCTCTATCCAGACATGCAAATGTTCTTCCACTTAGGTCTTGGTTCCTAGTACATAGTAAACTCTTTGGGTCAGGACTCAGATCCTTTCATTAGCAATGCTATCAAAGTACTTTATGGCACTAAAAAGTACTGATGCTATTTTACATTCAATACAATTCACAGATTCAAGAGGCAAATAGGACCAGCTCACAAAGCTGATATCTGTTGCATGTAAATTTATTGTCTCCCTTCTGAAGACAATTACTACTTATCCACAATGCATGTGTCTTGTTTTCAGGATTATGCAAGTTGCCATATGCCAACCTCACTGTAACCCAACTCCAGAAGGCACAAATTGAATCTATCAAATTCTTCCACATAGAAACGCTGCAGAGGAGTAGGCAACCAGGATTCTGCCCTCAAACTATTCTTCACTCCAGCATTAACATCAGGGAGTTTCCCCATCTCCAAATTCGGAGACATGCTTGCACTAACTCCAGGTAGAAGTGATCTCCTGTGACATTTCTCTTAACCTCTTTTTCTCCTGAACTCTATGCCTCCTAGACACAGGAAAAAAGGGAGAAATAATCCAAGGAGAAGCCAAAGAGTTCTGGGACCTTCATTACTTTGACTACGTTTCCCCATTTGCAGTCAGTTTCCTGCCTCACAGGGATAGGTTGAAGCTTTAAGACTGTCAGATGCCTCAAAATATCACTGAAAAAAGAATGTCCCTTACATCCACTATGGCTGGTAACTCTACACAAAGGTGGCTTCCTTACCTAGACAGAACAATCTTTAAATAAATATTAGGATAAGTATTACCCTTTGTGTTTACTCAAGATCTCCAAAGCAAGCTATCAGAGGGGTACTCTCTCAGGACAGTGAGATACCTCATCCCTGCTTCCTGAAACCCAGCTATTTCCAGCCATTTTCCCGGAAATGCCTTAAGTCATGGCAGACAAACGCTGAACATGCTATTTTGCATATTCTTTTCCCAGAGAGAAATATTCTACTTTGGAAACATGAACTGTGTTCCCTAAAACAGTGGTTGATATATGGTATTTAGAGAAAGAAATCTGACATTTCCCATAATAGTTTTTGTTTTACCAGCATCAGTTTTGACACTTGATACAGATACCACATCTCATAAGCATCACCTTAGAGGAAAAAACCTGAACTTTATGGCAATTAGAAATCAGGCTTAAACAGCAGGAGGGATCATGAAATAAACACCCCCACACAAACGGACTCTCTGTTCTGTGTTTGCTCATGCTCCTGTCATTTGTTGGCCACTCCAACACCCATCTCTTCTGCTTCTCAAACATTTTACCAGAGTGTTTATGCATTGACATTCATATCCACAGTAAAAGCCACTGAACACAAGGGGATCTTCCAGATGTGAAAGACTGGACTTCTGCAAAATGTTTGACACTGTCCCGCATGATATTCTGGTGGCCAAATTGGAAAAATATGGATTTGATGGATGGACCACCTGCTGTATAAGGAATTGGCTGGATGGTCTCACTCAGAGAGTTGCAGTCAGCAGCTCAATGTCCAAATGGAGACCAGTGGCACATGGCATTCCTCAGAGATCAGTACTGGGACTGGTGTTATTTAACAACTTTGTCGATGACATGGACAGTGGGATGGAGTGCAACCTCAGCAAGTTTACTGACGACACCAAGCTGTGTGGTGTGGCTGACACACTGGAGGGAAGGAATGCCATCCAGAGGGACCTGGACAGGCTTGATAGGTGGGCCCATGCCAACCTCATGAAGTTCAATAAAGCCAAATGCAAGGTCCTGCACATGGGTTGAGGCAATCCCAAGAACAAGTACAGGCTGGGTGGAGAATGGCTTGAGTGTACCCCTGAGGAGAAGGACTTGGGGGTTATCGACAGATGAAAAACTGAACATGAGCTGGCAGTGTGTGATCACAGCCTGGAAGGCCAACCAGATCCCGGGCTGCAACAAGAGGAGTGTGACCAGCAGTTTGAGGGAGGTGATTCTGCCCCCTCTACTCTGCTCTCACGAGACCCCACCTGGGGTACTGTGTCCAGGTCTGGACTCCCCAGTACAAGAAGGATGTCGAGCTGTTGGAGTGGGTCCAGAGGAGAGCCATGAAGATGGTCAGAGGACTGGAGCAGCTCCCCTATGAGGACAGGCTGAGAGAGTTGGGGTTGTTCAGCCTGGAGAAAAGAAGGCTCCAAGGAGACAAAATAGCAGCTTTCCAGTACCTAAAGGGGGCTACAGGAGAGATGGGGAGGAGCTTTTTAAAAGGGCATGTACTGACAGGACAAGGGGTAATGCATTTAAATTGGAAGCCGTCAGATTTAGACTAGATATTAGAAGGAAATTCTTTACTGTGAGGGTGGTGAGACACTGGAACAGGTTGCCCAGGGAAGCTGTGGATGCCCCATCCCTGGAGGTGTTCAAGGCCAGGCTGGATGAGGCTTTGAGCAACCTGGTCTAGTGGGAGCTGTCCCTGCCCACAGCAGGGGGCTGGAACTCAGTGATCTCTAAGGTCCTTTCCAGCCCTAACCATTGTATGATTCTATGGCTTAGTTGTATTGCCTGTAAAAAAACAGTTTTTAAAAAAGGAACTAATAGAAAAAATTGAAATGTGTGCTAACCACACAATCTACGTGTGTCCTCTCTCAGTTAGTCCCTTACCATTCACTTAAGGTTTATTCCCAATGAGGGAAAAGCATGCAAACACAAAACTTCTCACAAAGCAAAATATTTTCTTGCCTTTCTTGCCTTTATTCCCATTATGCCACACAAGCATATTTCCAGATGCACCAGAGCTTATTTTTAATTCATAATAGCATATAGCACTTAACAAATTTAAAAGATAGCTTGTGTTGGTTTCCATTTTAGCTGCAAGCACTCAGCACTTCTGCAAATCAGATTTCAGGTCTCCAGTGAGGCTTTCAAAAAAATGAGGCACTCCAAATTAGTCTGGTTTAATTTTGTGACAGGGATGGAACCCAGTTTCTCAGTGCAGGTTTCAGTTGCCTTGACTATTGCTTATCTCCCTACTCCCTCTTCCCTCATTTGGCTTCCATCTCTGCAATAACTAGAGAAGTCTCCTTCCCTATTGCAGAGTCAAGATGTGGACACAGGAAATCTGAGAATGTGTATTTGTGCTGTACATTCAGTTTAACCTGATCAAGGTTAGTGATTTTACTGCTTCCAGAGCTGATGGTTCAAGAGAGCCAGCAGCACTGTCTCCACCTGCAGATCTCTGGTGGAATCCTGGATGCAATGAAAATATCTCCTTATTTTAAAACTGACATTTGGGTAGCCTTTCAAAAGAAAGGGGAAAGAAAATATAAAAGTCAATAAATACAATTTCAGCCTGAACACCCAGGCAGTGGAATACAGAGATTTAAGACAGGACTTATCATGAAACTTTAGTACTAAAGTGCTAGCTGCATCTTCATACTGGAGGATATATTTCCCTATAATAGCAAACAAATAACTGAAACAGAAGAACAAATAACTGAAATAGAAATTTTCCATGAGTACTCATATGCATTAAAAAATGCAGACACAGAGCCAGCTTTGAGCTCTGTGAATCAATTTCTGCCTGTTTCTTACCCTCTCACTGACATTTTTTTGGATAGTATCATATCCCTTCAAATGTGGTGAGAAGAAATGTGTCCTCAATGTTACAACTCAGATGCAATGCAAATGAAGGCTTGAGTACAGGTGCTAAATTAGCAAGATTTGTAATAATTACTTCATTTCAGTCTGTTCATGCTGGGTATTCTAATAACTAATTCATATATTATCAAGCACACTCAGTGCGGCTCATCTTAGTGAATATTAATAGCATTATTAAAACACAATTACAGAACACCATACTTAGTTGGTAATAGTTATTAACACCATGTTTTGTGAAATTTGTTCAAGGTCTTGAAATCATTTACTAGGCAAGTTATTAGTCTCAAGAGTCAAACACTGTTGAACCTTACACATGCACTAGAGCTGATGAAAATTTTCCCCTCTAATGTGTTTTCATAGATGAAAACTATTTTATTATACTTTCAGAAATTGAGATTTTGTGGAAAATAACAATTGTTTTGCACTGAGCAGGGAATTCTTCTGGCACTTGCACATTAAGAATGTTCAATATAAATCTCTTCAGACAATATTTTTGGGTTGCCAGAGACAGACAGACAGACACTATCAGCTTTCCCATTTTTTTAATGAGAAAAACAAAGAAGCAAACTTTGTTACTGAATTGGGACCAAAATCTCACTCCTTACTTATGCCACTTCATTCACTGATGCAATTAACCAGGACAGAATAAAATAGTAAATGCTGTGAGTATGATTCATGTTAATGACACTTCTAAACAGATTGATAATGAGTCTCTGATGCATTTACCGAAATCCAGATCCTGAGAATGTTACTCAGATTTTAAAATCTTTGCACTAGCAATCTCATGTAAAGCCAATTCTGTCTACATGGAATTTGGAAAACATGAACAAACATTAAGTTTGCAAAGGAGTAAATACAAGATTGTCACTAAGATTATCAGAAACAATACCTCTAAGATTAAAACTGAAATTATTAGGGTTGCATAATAGCTATTACTAAGAAACTTATTTTTGCACAATGATCACTATTTTGGAAGAAGGCAGCAAAATATCTTAATATCTTTGGGGTGAAAAAACTGCAAGTAGACAGCAAGTTCTAGGAGATAAGGAGTTGACTGTACGTAAAAAGATCTTTACAGTAGTATCTAACCTTACTCAAAGGATTCCCTTGAAGTGCTGTGTATAAACCACTGGAAGAAAAAGAGGACTAAGCAGAAGTCTGTATTTTGTTTAAACATTGGTTACACTCAACCTAGTGTCAGAAAAGAGACAGGAGCAAACTTACATAACTGAGGAAATACAATTACCTAAACACTGCTTTAACAGATAATGTCATGTTTGAAATCCTAAGAAGAAAGGTTGTTGTTAAAGTGACCAGAACTGAGTAAAGCAAAGGGCACTATGAAATGGAAAGGGTGGCAGAATACAGATGTAGCAGAAGAGCCATGTGCCGCAAAGAGCTATTGCTCACCAACACATTCTAAAAATGTTACACTGTACTCTCACATGAATTCAGGCTTAAGACAAGATTCAGGCTCTGTGGTGAGATTTCTGGGGAGACGAACATCCAGAATTGTTACGCGCAACTCACAACTTTTACAAGTGCCTGTGTCAGCTAGTACATTTCACTAACGTATTATTGAGCTTTAGTTTAAATGCCATCAAATTTTCATCCTGCTTATTTTTGTGTTCTTCTCAAGTTTCTAATCATGTTTTCAAGAGACAGTTTTGGAAATACACAGCTTTGGAACATTAACTGCTGGCCATTGTTAAAGAGGAAAAAGGGCTAATATTTTGCAAGGTGTTCAGTAAGAATTAAGACGAGTTACTGGGATGTTGTTTGAAAGGTTCAGAAGCTGTACAGTGCAGGAGGGTGCCTCCTGTAAAAGAAGCTGTGAGGATGCTAGCAATGCCATTGGGGAGTAAAAGAATTACAAGAATGTACAGAAAATTCTGGGGAGTGACAAAATGAAAATCATGAACGTGTGGAAAAAATATCAATACAACCAAATCAATCATGTCAGTGAGACTAGACTACAGGTGCTTGTTCTAGGATGCAAGTAGGAAAACTTCAGAAACCTTTAATACTTTTCAGTGCAGATCAAGCACTTAAACTTAGGTTGGAAATCTGTGTCTAGAAAGGGGCCTTAGCTCTCCAAAAGACTCAGTTCTGCCATTCATATTTTCAATAGGGAAGAAATGTGGCAACCAACCTCTTTTCATGCAGTCTACACTCTTTTTTTTCATGCTAGGAGCCAAGAGACTAAAATACAAAGAAAGCGTGTTTGGTGTACTCCCCTGGGCTGTTTCAAGCCACCTCCTGTGAACAGTTCCCACGAAACAGCTATGATCATTGTTTTCAGCTTCATATAAGAGACCAAGGAATAAAGCCTCAGTCATCACAACTCTGATTTTTCTGAGAATCTTCTGATTCAGTAAAAGAACTCTACCAAGATCACCAGAAAGGACATTGTGCACTTTAGTGGGTGGGCAGGTGCAAACAAAGTTCCTGTCTACCTTTTTATTCCTTTGCTGACTTTCTGTTCATGTTAGTGGGGTTTTTTTACCTGTTTCACAGGCTCTGGGTTTTGTGTTGTGCTGTCACTGAGCCCTACAATTTGCACTTGTTTTGGTACTAGCTTGGGTGACCTTTTCAAGTTACCATGTGAAAGAATTTTAACTTCAGCAAAGGCACACCCTTTCAAACTGAAAATCCTAAAAAGCACGTTAATTAAATGCTACAGTAAGATTTCTGTTATTTTACAGTTGAGCTTATGGTTAATTGCTTGAACAGATGAGATTTTTTTATTTCGAAGTGACACCTGAGAAAAGTAGGTGTTCTAAAGAACTGATAAAGCATTCATTCAAAAGAAAGCAAAGTATGGGTTTTCACCAAAGCCAGAAGAAATTTTGCACTGATTTTAATACGAGAAGCAGCAAATTCTTTATTTTCAATAAATCTGGAGTTCCCTGGGGAAAAATAGTTTATGGGATCAATACTTCACAAACAAGGATCCTTGGGATAGTTGAGAATGGGGGAAAAAAAAAAAAAGAGTCAAATTTTCAAAGCAAAAATTCTGCAAAGCAATTTTACCCCCTACTCTCAGATGTCCTAAAACACACATATATCAGAAGCATGAGTGAAAATGCACAGTTATAGCAGAATACATGCTATACGTACTCTTTCTACATGCATCTCTAAAACAGATTTAAGTTGCAATTTCCTAGAGCAAAATGCAACCATTTAAGGATCAGTGTTGACACACTTTTTCATGACAGCCAGCAAAGCTTCTTCAAATACATTTCAAGGATAGGAACTACATACCCACACAGGCTTGCATTTCCAGATTTAGACCATATATAGAAAAAACAACCACACAAAAAGCAGCAAAGAGAGACAATACGAACAAGAATCAAGTATTACAAGTTACAGTGGGTACACTGGGAATGCAAGGGTGCAGAAAAATATTGCTCAAAGTAAGTACCCTCATTTCTAGCTTAAAAATAAGACAAAATAGAAAGAAAAATCACTAAGTTCCTACTAAAAGCTGAAATACTGTGAAGGGCAGAGAAGAGGAGGAGCTGTGAGTCATATGTCCAAATACTGCTCTAGAAAAAGGTGCACATAGTATTTGCTGCCCAGTTTTATTTCAATACCAAGAAGTACACCCTTTTTTTTTTTGCAGGTTGCTCGAGATACCAGCTAAGCTGTGCTGTTCTGCACATAGCAATATTAAAAGTCCAAATAAAAAAGTTCCTGGATTTATTTAGTTTTTCTGTATATCAGTTACTGAAGATCCTTTGAGCATCTTCCTGGGACTCAGGCTGGGATATGATGGGGACCAGCTGTGTGAATCTGCTGTGTCTAATCACACGCTTCTGCTATTTTGCTTTTTTTTCTCAGACTTGTTCTATTTGTTTTCAGCATTATATTTTACTTAGTTAATCTGAATTCCTATGTACATACATTAAAGGGTTTTTGTCAGCTTTAATTTGCACACTTTTCTCTGTGCTTTGTTCCATCTTTTGATTCCCCTATTTTCGCCATGCTTCAGACAGTGTGTTTTTCAGACATTGTATATTGCAGGTCTCCTGGAGAAATGCTCAGGTCCCTGTGCTGCATGGCAGCTCTGCTGCTATAGCCTCTCCTTTCTCTATCTCCAAACACTGAAACAGACAAAATAAAATCACACTTTGTGAAAATACAACCTGCAGTGTGCTCAAATGTGACTGTACCATCTGGGACAAGCTATCTGTTTACTTTCTATAAAGCAAGAGAGTTCTCTTGAGTTCAAAGGGAAGAAGAGAAAACCAAAGCTGACTACCTCTGTGCAGTCAGAAGATGAGTAAAGGGTATGTTCCAGAGGAGTGTTTTCAAAGGAGTCAGTTTTGGTTAAGCAACCTCTAAGTTCTTTAAACAAGAGTACTTTAAGGCCTGTTCCAGTATATGGAGAGTCATTGGGATGTCTTTTACTTATTTCAGTGGATATAAAGGCTGCATTTAAACACTTAAGCTCTACAAAAACACCGAAGTAGATATTAAAAAAAAAAAAAACATTGAGTAGAGCTCAATATTTCTCCAAGACACAATGAAACTGCGTATTTGTAGGTACTATTGGAGGTAAGGCATTTGTCACTTTAAACAAGGGACCATAACAGATAAGCTTTAACTCTAATTTTCCCTTCACAGCAAGATAAAGCAAGTGTCACTTATTTTAATAAAAATTAGTTTTTCTGGCATTCTCCCTCATGACATCTTGCTGAGAGACTCACACAATTTATGACAAAGCATCATAAAGATGGTGTAAGCAGTTTAACACTCCATTTCAGGGGTTTTGAGAAGACAAAAATGTCTCACTCTGTTTTTTATCCTGTTGGACAACTATGAAGAACAATATTTAAACATTAAACAATTGTTTAAACTTTAAAGATGACATTTTTCTATTTGCTGTTGAAACACCATTACAGAATGTTGAAACTGGTTTAAAGTCTGTGATGGACCCTACCAGTGGCATCAGTGTCGTCTCTGAGCAAGATAGCTTTCACAAATTGGCAGTGAATAAATTACAATTGCGCTGATCATAGAGTACACTTACGTACATCAATTTCTACTCTATAGAATGAAATTTCTTTGCACTCCTTCCTGCCCTGCAAACTGCTACTGTTTAACAAAGAGTGGTGGTGATGATGACTTTCCTTTGCAAGACAGATTAGATCAATCCCATCTTAAGAAGACAAGTTAAAAGGCATTACTTGCTATGTACTTGTCAGCTGACACAAGGACCAATGTTTGTAACAGGACAAAACAGACACTGAATTGAATTGAAACACTAATGGAAATGACTGTAAAAATGGCAGTAAAGAAATTCAAATATTTTACATGCAATACACATTTATATAAATATACCTCTGCTGTGGAGAGTAGGATCTAGTATTTCCACAGGTAGATTGCAAGCAGCTTCACACAGGGGGTGAAAATTCATGACAAGCTATAAAAATGGAAACTGACACAGTGGAAAGTGGAAAGACTTGCTCAGCCCTCTCTAGTTAGCCAGTGGCAGAAATAGATTTTTGAGTTTCAGACTGCTACTGTGTTAAAGAAATAGAACTAGTCCCTCTGCTACTTTTTTCAGTACAGTAAAATTTCCTAACCAACTGTGTTAAATGTCTCAATCAAGCACCACTCCACAAACTAAAATTAGGAGCCCTTGTTCAAAATGTCTTTAGTCTTACAACAATAAGATGAATCCTGCTGCAAATACTTGCTCAGATGACAAATTAATCAGGCAAGAGTCCCACTCTGCTAAAGCAGCAATGTGACTCTTCAGGTAAGAGCAACTGGCTTAGCCCTTGGGAGGTCAGACCCAGTTCCCTGCTTTGCCCCAAGCCTCTCTGTCAGATCAGGAAAGCTACAAAACCTCACTTTAGCTTTGGCATGTGAAATAGACATAAAATGAGTCTCTTGCTTCAAAAAGATGTTGTGAAGACAAGCCTATCGAATGCTATAAGGCACATGGATACTATGGCAATGACATACATTGAAATAGACATTAGTGTGTGCACAAGAATTCATGCCTGCTCTAGAAAATTCTGGCAACAGCTTTGTAATAATAAGGACTATCCTTATTTACCAAGCTGCTCCCCAGCAGCAAACTTCTCCCTGTCATTTTTAAAGAAATGTATAGAAGTAGTTCAACTGCAAGAAGAGTTCACCACCAAGTTCATAACAATATGTTGCAAACCACTGATAATATTTTTAAATAAAGTGGAGGAATAAAAAGATGGAGATGTGCTCTGCTCATACGAGGCTGAAGGAGAAAGAACACTTTTCTCCATATTCATTCTAGATATAAGTAAAATAAATCTTTGATCAAATCACAACATCTTCAAAAACAGCACAGAAGAAGTAAGGAAATTCATTCCAATTGTCTCTTATTCCCTTTGCAGCTTGTGGTCTTCCCTTAGAAGAGAATATTTTTTTATGATCTTATATGATTTTTCTGGTGTATGTTAACACAGAATTATAGAATCATAGAATCATAGAATCATAGAATGGTTTGGGTTGGAAAGGACCTTAAAGATCATCGAGTTCCAACCCCTCTGCCATGGGCAGGGACATCTTCCACTAGACCAGGTTGCTCAAAGCCTCATCCAGCCTGGCTTTGGACACATTCTTTTCAATTCATCAAAGCTAAAAAAATGAAGGTTTTTAAAATTATTTTTCTTGCTCTCATTACCACATTTTTTTTACCAAAGAGTTCAACAATAATTTTCTTTACTATAGAGCTTTTTTTTCTTTAGCACATGCAATTTATTATTGATTTGAAATCACCTGACAGAAAGAAAATCAACAAAATGCTACAGATGCAAGCAGTCTTCTAAGAAACAACACCCACTGTATCACACAAGTTATGGTACACCCATGTGTGCATTGAATTTCCTCTAACTGTGACCTTTACTGTGCTACTGGCTTCTACAGGAAAAATATTTGAATAAAATACATGATTTGTATGGTTACTTACCATAGTAATGAGCTGAAAGGATTAAACAATATGATGGACTGGACAGTATAATGGATGTGTCCTTGGTTGCCTGATAACAATTTCTCACCATAAACTGAATTAAGCTCATCTAGAAGTCATAAATTTCATGAACCAGCAGCACAAAACCATAGAGAAATGAGTCCATGTGGTCTCATTCCAGCCTGTGGTGGCTGCATCAGTCCACACTAGACTGAGAAACATCTTGTCCTGGGTTAAGCTGAGACAGAGTTAACTTTCTTCATAATAGCTAGCTAGAGGCTGTGGTTTGGATTTGTGCTCAGAAGAAAGCTGATAAAAAGTGATGTTTATGCAGCTGCCAAGGTTTTTTAGCTTCTCTGGCTGTCTGCAAACAGGAGAAGCTGGGAGGGAGCACAGCCCCAGTTACTGGCCCAGGATTTGATCTTAGGTTCGGGATTGAGACCCAAAGTGGCCAATAATCTATTCCATAACATATACGTCATGCCCAGTATAGAGGTGAGGACCCTCTGGAAGATCGGCCCTTTTTGTTCCGGATCTCTTTTACTCTGGGTCATCTCACTCCAGGTGGTCGCTCTCCCAAGGCCTTTTCCCTCCCCACCCCGGTCAGCTCTCGGTCTGGGACGCTCGGGCTGTTATTTCTGTTCCGTGAATGCAGTTTTGGGACTCTTCCTGCTCCGGGATCATTAGCCAGGAACAGGCTGAGCCTTGGTCATTGGGTGGGGGGGCAGTATCACTGTGTATCCCTCATTTGTATATTTGCATATAGTATTATTTTCAATATTATTGTAGTTTAGTTATTAAATTGTTCTTATCTCAACCCACAAGTCCTTTTTTACCTTTGCCCCTTTAATTCTCTCCCCTATCCTCGGGTGGGGGGAGGGGAGGATGGAGAGATTGAGTGAGTGGGTGTGTGTGGGTTGACTCCCAGCCAAAGGCAAACCCATCACATGTGCACAGCATGTGATAAGAGGTGATTCTCCAGTCTTTTTTTTTGTAAGAGATGTAATGAGTCACTCTGAAAACAATTACAGAAGACAAACTGTTACACCAGCTGTTCCATGAACAGGTCACTGATGTGTTGGCAGAGAATACTGGATTAGTCTGTGGTTTTTCTTTTAATTCAGTCATAGTGTTGTCTTACTATTAATTTTCCCAGTCTGCTCCAACAGCCCCAGGTCTTTTTTATGTTTGGGGCCCCACATCTGAACACAGTACTCCAGGTGAGGTCTCACAAGAGCAGAGTAGGGGGTAAATCACCTCCTTCGACCTGTTGGTCACGCTTCTTTTATGCAGCCCAGGACATGGTTGGCTTTCTGGGCTGCAAGCGCACACTGCCGGCTCATGTTGAGCTTTTCATCCACCAATACCCCCAAGTCCTTCTCCTCAGAGCTGCTTTCAATCCATTCTCTGCCCAGCCTGTATTTGTGCTTGGGATTGCTTTGACCCACATGCAGGACCTTGCACTTGGCCTTTTTGAACTTCAAGCAATTTGCATTGCTCTCAAGCCTGTCAAGGTCCTTCTGGATGGCATCCCTTCCCTCCAGCGTGTCCACCACACCACATGGCTTGGTGTCATCAGCAAACTTGCTGAGGGTGAACTCAATCCCACTGTCCGTGTCTCCAACAAAGATGTTAACACTGGTCCCAATACCAATGCCTGCAGAATGCTACTCATCACTGGCCTCCACTTGAATGTCAAGCAGCTAATTCAGACTGCATAAACTCATTCCTAAATTCCTAGTTAGTTTTTTTTAACACTGAAAATTGCAGTCTCTGCTCAATTACATTTGCTGTTAGCAGAGGAATATGTTACCAAGGATATGTTTTTCTTAATATTCCCCAAGATATATTAAAGCTTCAGCACAATGAGTAAATGTTTTGCAGTCAAACACCATCAAATGTGCCAGCAGATTTTCTTTCAGGTCAACATTTGACATGGATCTGAACAGAGGGTACAATGCTGTGGGTTCTTTTGTGTAGAACAATTACCAACATATATCCCAGTATCTTCTCAATTATTTCAGCAGTAAGGAAAAAAAAAATTTCCATAATTAAAAAAGTACACTCTAAATGTTAAGGCATACATTTAAAAGTCAAGCTTACTGTAGAAACTATTTAGTCATAGGAATTTTTATAGTTCCCTTGAGAATTTCTTGTGGCAACTGTGTGGGACTGTTTCCCTAGTTCATCAATGCTGAATTTTGTATTCTCCTACTAAAGTGTTTCCTGCTTATCTATCAGAACATGGATCAGCACAGATATTTCTCAAATTTTCATGATGGTATGCATTCTCCCAGTTTATGCTTTTAGCTCAATCCGATTGCTAGCATTTCCCAGAAGTCTTCTACAATGGCCTATGCCCACCTGTGCAAATCTCCTGTTTGGTGGAATCAGATCCTGAAGGCAGTTCAAGAAAGGACTTGAGTTCATGTAGCAGGGAGACACAGAAGTCATTGGCACTTTGGGTAGTAGACAAAGACTTGATACAGACCCGTGCAAATCAGCTGCCTAACTTCCCATTTTGTGCTTAAATGCAAGTATTTCTCCCTAAAATTTCCAAATTTTTTTCTTAAGCTTGCTCAGCAGAATAACCTTTAAAATACCAACTGAAAAAACCCCAAAACAACATAACAATACAGGTTATATTTTAAAATGCTGGTTTCCACGCTTAAACAAGAGCAACCTGCCACACAAATAAAGATGGGAGAACAAGCCTCCAGGTAACAAGTTTGCAGAACAGAACCAAAAAGCTATCCTGCATCACGAATGTAATAGCAACTAAAAATATTTTGATATCATAAAAAAAGAAATAATCAATGTAGACCAAAAAGACTGGAATATAGGTTGTAACAGAAATAACATACTCTTACAGTTTCCTCAGCTACTGTTAAATACATTTGGAAGACTTCAACTGTTATATCACATTTTGGGCACAGAATCACTGAAGAAATTCCTGAAGACGGAAATTATGCAAGTCTAAAAGATAAGAACTTAGGGAAAATTTAAAAATAGACTTGCTTAGGTAACAAGAGGAAGGGAAAAACAGATTATAACTTTTAAGTATATATAAGGTAACTGCATTAAAAAAAAAACGGAGCAGCAATCTGGTCTCCATATTGAGAGAACACAAAGTAACAGAATACAACATGATTTTAGCCATGTCTAGATGACTAAAATTTATAGGGCTAAATGGGTCACCAGGAACACAAAAATCTATGCATCAATCTCCCTTGCACAGCTTGGACTTATACGATAAGGCTAGATTTCTGAAAAAAAACCCTAATATTAAGACCCAAACATTCAAAGGAACTGATCCCAGATTTAGAGAAAAACATATACATTAAGCAATCGTCACCCTGTTATTGTATAGAGTTAGACCCACAAGTCTCCCTTCAACACCAAAAAAATATTTTCTCTTCCCAAATGCAATCTTCCCCAAACAACACTGAGTTTAAAAAAGAAAAGAAGGGTAAAAAAAACCCAAATAGTATTAGTGGCTGAAAGGTACACTCAATTTAAATTACTGTTAGTATTACATTACACATTTTTAACTGTAATTTAAAATTGAAAGCTCTTCAATCCTCATGAGCCATATAGATTCCCAAAGATCAGCATTATTTATGTTTTAAGAAAGTAAAACCTCTTCCCCTCTCCATTGTGAAAGTCCTGGTTTTTAGTGACTTCCAAAACCCTGTTCATAAATACTGGTTAGGCACTATTTCACCATAGAGTGCAGCATTACTTGCACAGCCCCCTACCCAGGGCCAAATTGGAAATATTAGTATAGTAAATCAGGCCAAATGTCCTGGTAATTCTAAACATGAAAGAACATCTTTAATAAATAGACATTAACTAGGGACTTAGCTAATTTTATTTTTAGTTTGTGTCAAATTCCAGAGACCGAGTTAAAGGGGAAGAGCTATACATAAGGAATGTATGATGTGCTTGCATCATTTAAAGGGAAAAAAGCTTCAAGGCACAGACAGTTTGCAGCACGGTTGTCTGATGAACAGGAAAGGCAGTGAATTCAGGACACAATTCATTCTGAAAAATAATGGGACACACATGTTATCTGCTACCTTCTTGAAAGTGTGTTGTAGTTTTGATGTGTCACAAATTAACAACTTTTACAGCTTGTTCTGAAAGGCTTCTGTACACCTGTAGAGTTCTTTGCTCTTTGGACTGTTCCCTCATAACACCCTGTTAAGCATAAAACGTATCAAATGCATGAGGACTTTTGACTGTAGAGTGGTTACAGAAACACTGCAGAAATTAGGGAGCCCATTAGCCCTCAGTCATATTTATTTATATTTCTTATGATCACTAAATACATAGTTAACAGTTCCCTCCATTTTGTTCTTAAACATAGTATTTCATAGAATCATAGAATGGTTTGGGTTGGAAAGGACCTCAGAGATCATCGAGTTCCAACCCCCTTGCTATGGGCAAGGACAGGTTGCTCAAAGTCCCATCCAGCCTGGCCTTGAACACCTCCAACTGCTGTTCAAGGCCACAACTCCCCTGGGCAACTTGTTCCATTGTCTTACCACCCTCACAGTAAAAAATTGCTTCCTAATAGCTAATCTAAATCTGCGCTCTTTCAGCTTGTAACCATTGCCCCTTGTCCTGTCACTACACTCCCTGATAAAGAGTTTCTCTCCATCTCTCCTGTAGGCTCCCTTTAGGTACTGGAAGGCTGCTATTAGGTCTCCTCAGAGCCTTCTCTTCTCCAGGCTGAACAACCCCAACTCTCTCAGACTGTCCTCATAGGGGAGGTGCTTCAGCCCTCTGACTATCTTCATGGCTCTTCTCTGGACCTGCTCCAACAGGTCCAGGTCTTTTTTATGTTGGGGGCCTCACATCTGAACACAGTACTCCAGGTAGAGTCTGACAAGAGCAGAGTAGAGGGGGATAATCACCTCCTTTGACCTGCTGCCCTGCCCTGATTCTTTTGATGCATCCCAGGATCCGATTGGCTTTCTGGGAGGCGAGCGCACACTGCTGACTCACATTCAGTTTTTCATCTACCAACACCCCCAAGTCTTTCTCATCAGGGCTGCTTTCAATTCATTCTCCACCCAGGCTGTATTTGTGCTCGGGATTGCCTCGACCCACATACAGGACCTTGCACTTGGCCTTTTTGAACTTCATACAGTTTGCATGGGCCCATCTCTCAAGCCTGTCAAGGTCCTTCTGGATGGCATCCCTTCCCTTCCACGTTTCAACCACACCATGCAGGTTGGTGCCATCAGCAAACTCAATGAGACTGCACTCAATCCCACATAAGAAAAAACCCCTGCATTTCACCAGGATGTTTGGGAACAATTAAACTATCAGAGCCATTTCCCTGCCGCTTGCAAGCACTTTGGCTTCTCTCTGTTGCTTGAAGAATGAAGGATCCTTGAATGTTTGACCGTGCTGGAGTCCACAGTCCCCTTAGAGGCCACTAGAAGTAGGATTCCCCCACTTTGCACCAGATCCCTTTTTGCCCAGAGACGTGCAGATAAGGTACCAATTGATTATTGCACACTTTTCCTTTCTGATAACCTTCTCTCAAAAAATAGCACTTCCAGAAATGACATCACAGCTGCTGGCAAATAGCAGTTCCAATATTGTATCCAGAAATGTCAAAAAGACCTGCAGGAAACAGAACACGAACCTGGACAAATTATTATTATTTCAGTTGGAGGTTTATACCACTCAACACCTTTTATCTTTCCGTAAGTTCAGGGACCCACCCTACATTACCAGTGGGAAAATAATTCAAGTCCTCAGTGTGGCTGAGTGTACTTTTCCACTCTTGGATTTCATAAACATTATCTACCATATCTGAAAGCATTATTCTAATTCAAGAGAATTTTACAGGTGAGTTAGAGTTGACTGCCCTGAGAGCTCTCTCCTTCAGCCAAATCCATCTCTGATGGAAAGGGGTGAAGTCTGGAGAAGGTAATATGCCTGTACTTCACCATCCTCATGTTCCCAGATTCTATTGCAGCTCGTACAAAATGTCTCAACAGAAATTGACAGTCTTTGCTATATTCAAGATTTCACTAAAGAAGCAAACCTCCCCATTCTAGTGAAACTCATACTCATGTGTGATCCTGAATGAGTCTTTGGCCCTTGCAGTGCTACAAGTACTAGCTTCCCACCTCAAGTCACTTCAGTAACAGGAAGTTCATCCTGACAGATTTATGAATGTCCATGAGGTAAACCTGAGAGCATTGATGTCAGACCTGTGACTGATATGCCTAACATTGTTAATAACACAAAGGAAAATTGCCTTGCCAAAGTTTTGTTCTTATCTTGGCAAAGAGATTGCTTTTGCACCCTATGGTGTCTTTGACACTCTGACAGAATCACAGAATTATAAGTTTGGAAAAGACCTAGAAGATCATCCAGTCCAACCATATCCAATACTTCCCAACTAAATCATATCCCTCAACACGCCATCCAGACGTTTCTTGAACACCCCCATGGTCGGTGACTCCACCACCTCCCTGGGCAGTGCATTCCAGTGCCTGACTACCCTTCCCGAGAAGTAATATTTCCTAATGTCCAGCTTGAGTCTCCCCTGGTGCATTTTGAAACCATTGCCTCTAGTTCTATCACTGTCTAGAGGTCTATCACAGGTCTCCCATTACAACTGTCCAGAGAAATTGAGCCTTCCAGAGACTCAAGAAATCAGCCTGTTGTGGTAAAAGATCACTGAACATTACCAGCCACAACAGATAATTTTATTTCTTCCAGGAGTTTCACAGCACTGCACTGTGCAGGAAACCAAATACATTGCATTTTACTGCACTGGGACTTAAAGGATTTGCAGTGCAAAATGCAGAAATTTCTACAGGGTGGTAGACAGAGTAATGCTGTCTTTCCTCCAAAAAATACATTTTCCTTTACATCCCTGACATCACGAGCCCTGGTTTATCAAAATAAGGATTGCTCCCTGTCTAGATTATGCAAAAGCCCAAAGGACTTTTTAGCTCTAAATATTCTCTTTTTTGTGTTATCAAATGAACTTCTGTAATATCATGACAAAACGAGTAATATAGCACTTTGACTAAAAGAAGAAAAGGAAGACAGAGATTCTTTTGTTGTTTTTTGCTGACAAGTCTAACTCCTCAAATTAACTCAGTTCATAGAATCATAGAATGGTTTGGATTGGAAGTGATCATAAAAATCATTGAGTTCCAAACCCCTGGCATGGGCAGGGACACCTCCCACTAGCCCAGCTTGCTCAAAGCCCCATCCAGCCTGGCCTTGAACACCTCCAGGGATGGGGCATCCACAGCTTCTCTGGGCAACCTGTTCCAGTGCCTCACCACTCTCACAGGAAAAAATTTCTTCTTAATATCTGATCCAAATCTACCATCTTTCAGTTTAAAGGGATGCTAACCCTCATGCTATTGCTACAATCCCTCATCAAGAGTTCCTCCCCATCTCTCCTGTAGGCCCCTTTAGGTACTGGTAGGATGCTATTAGGTCTTCTCAGAGCCTTCTTTTCTCCAGGCTGAACAGCCTGAACTCTCTCAGCCTGTCCTCGCATGGGAGGTGCTCCAGCCTTCTGACCATCTTCATGGCTCTCCTCTGGACCTACTCTAACAGGTCCATGTCTTTCCTGTGCTGAGGACTCCAGAGCTGGATGCAGTACTCCAGGGGGGGTCTCATGAGAGTGGAGTAGAGGGAAAGAATTGCCTTCTTTGACCTGTTGCTGATGCTTTGATGCTTTCTAGTTCAACTATGCTAGTTTTATTCATGGGTCAAAGTAGACTGTGATGATCCAGAAAGGAAAAATCCACCTTCTTCCTTAGGGATCTTCTATCCAGTGCCCATATCAGGGTATATAATTCCAGCGCTTTAATTTATACTAGCTCTCTTTTCAAGCAGAATTGTTTCAGCACCTGATATGTATGGATTGACGTTTCATATAAATCAGGAAAGCAGACAGGGGCGAGGATGGGTAAAATTAATTAATTATAGGAAAGCACTGAACTACTTTGACTTACTTAGGCAATGTGTAAAATCGTGTAAGTCAAATAATGTGTAAGTCAGTCAAAATATGTGACTTGCCACTGGAGTTATTAGTCAGCAACTTGCTATTTTTGCTCCATCTTGGGGAATCTCAGCTAAAGATAAGCTAAGTGATTTTGAGATGACATTTAAATGCTACAAAATAGACAAATACTAATGCAAAACAATAGTCAGAACACAAAAGGTATTGCATATAATCAGAACATGTTGACTAAACCCTGGATGTTCACAACTTTTCAAAGAAATATCATTCTTGTCTTCTTTATGGCTACAGAGGAATGCTGAGTGATCAGAGATTTAGGCAGCACTCATAGCTGTATATCTATTTCTCCCAGTTTCTAGTACCAACACCAGCTAGGTGAAGTGGAAACAACTTTCAAGATCGCAGTCATGTTCTCTGACAGTGCATATAGTGAATGCACACATACACAACTGTGTGTAAGAAAGAGAGTCACCATTTGCTGAAAAAAAAATCACTTGTTAGAACTTAATCATGATTACATTAGCAGTTTAGGAAGGCTATAAAAGACAGTAAAGACTCTAGTGCAGTTTGTGAAAACAAATGTACACTTGTAATTTTCATAATACTGAAATACTGTTTGTCTCATTTTAGCAAAATATTATTTTTCTTAATGTTATTTGCACTGTAACATAATGATCTTCTACAGAAATATTTTTTTAATACTATTTCTTCCCAGAGTTGATAATAAAGGATAAAATGCTGTGTGCTTGATACTGTTTCAAATTTCAAAGGACATTCAGTAACAGCCTTGGCATTGCTTTTGCTGGCATTTGGGCAAACTGACTGTATAAAGAGTCCTTGGCTGTCCTTAACCAAAACTTTGTTGGACAGGTTCATTCACAATGCTCAAACCGAATGACCTTTCGATCTGGTTTAGAGGCCCCTAGATTGCTGTAAATGTGACCTGACATTTCCTTAGGAGAGAAATATTAGATTATATCAAGGAATACAATAACATAATTTTATTTCAGAGTCTAAGTGAAAGTGATGGTCGAACAGATTAAGATGTAAAATTCCTTTGTAAAATTAAATTATTTATAATCTGATGCATACCCTTTGTTTTATCTGGCATATAATACAATTATTTTATACAGTAGAGTAGCTATGTTCATTGGTGCTGCTGACAAAACAGAAATAGTACCATTGTCAACGGGAGGGTCAAGAACTTTGGAGGGCAGTTATCATTACTTCTAAACTTTAATCTTCAAAATAAGAACACTTGCAATTTTAGCTGTTTTTTTGCTATGATATTTGGATTTTACACTGATTTATTTTTTACCTGTAATATTAGTCAGACCCGTCAGCTTTTTAGGAGTCTTTTTACAATAGCAATGTTTTAAAAGACTAGATGTTTTCATAGTTTCCATGGTTTATCAGCAGCTTTACCTCAGTCTCTAATTGTTTGCAATTTTGTGACAACAATCAACTGGATGTCCCAGAGAGTCTAGGTGTAACTATTCAGAAGTCTAGACATTTCATAAGTAGCTCTTATTGAATGATTAAATACCTAATTGCCATCAATTCAAGTCAGTGAAACTGCAGGATCAAAATCAGATGCAGTAGCTAAGATTTGCTCCAAGATCTTTGATACACTTAAAATTTCTTTGCATTTTCTCTGTAACTTTTAGGAGCCTTGTCACATTAGTATTTATAGCTAATTCCTTCAACTGCTCAATTCTCTTTCAAAATATCACATACTCAAAAGTCATGGTGAGCTTATAGCAGTTAATTCACCAAAATTAATGATATTTACAACTGAAACTTTCTGTTTCTACTGTAAGTTATACAGTGCTGTTTCTTTGTTCCAATTTTTCTTTGTGATGTTTGAACTTGTGCAAAGTTTCTTGTGTAAGAAAGCAGAAGCAAAAACTCAGTTTATTCTGCCAATTCAATAACAACATAGACAGAAGTCTGAAGACTCCATTGTGCTTAATGGTTGTGCTGTTCTTTTCATAATGAAAATAATGCACACATACAAACAACAACAACAACAACAAAAGAAAAAAATGTCAAATCCTGGCAATGTTATGAAATGAACCTCTAAGAACAGGTCATGTTTTCTCAGCCCAGCAGTGATTAGTAATTAGGTCGACTACTCAAAAACCTTTTATGCAATCCCCCCCCAAAAAAAGTTTATCTCCTTTTCATCCTGGAATATTTTGACCTTAATGTTATTTGGTATCATGGAGCCCCTCCCATGTTGTAATTCAGGCCCAGAAATTGCCTTTTCTCTGATGTTTTAATAAAACAGGCAAATAACTTCCAGTATCAAACACTGAAAAAAAATTCTGGCCAACGTAATGTTTTTTTCTAATCTCAGCTAAGCACATAAAATTCTGTATTCTTACCTAAACTGTTACTTCTGTATTTAATCAACGCTTCAGTCAAGACCTTGTAGATCACTCTGCTTATATTGTCTTTCTTTGTGTAATGATTTTCCAAAGAAAACTTTTGGTTTCTAGTGGTGCCACAACTTTCATGCCCTCCTAACATACTGCCAGTCTGTATTTCTCTGTCAGTCTTTGGATCTGACAAATCCATAATTTTCTCAACATTGTATTTAATAAAATATTAAGGCTGGCAGATTTTCTTAGTAGGGGTTCAGAATTTTGAAATCCATTAAAAGATGCTGCTGTCTGTGTTGTAAACAACTGTTCCTCCCCAGTTTATATTGTTGTGCCATGAGACAGCATCTTCCTGCAGGGCACTAAACACTGATTCACAAAAGCTCTCCATTTTATAGGAGTTTACCATAAGCTTACCATAGAGTACCAGAGACTCCAAAGGCCAGCTGTGAAGTATACTGTTAAAAGCAAAAAACCCAAAGACCATTTGAGAAAGGGGAAATGGTATTACTTATCAAGGTGACTCAGATCCTTTGACATTTGGGATTAGGTCCTTAGTGTACCTAAACAAATCAATAATGTTGTAGGTTACCTGTGTACATAAAACACATTTATGAGGTTACAGAACACTAAACATTTTTCTCTTCTTTTATTTTAATTGTAAAACACTGCCTAGAATGTGCTTTCAATGTCACATTGCTGGGAAAGATGAAGGCAGCAGCAAATAACATGTATCCTTTGCTTCTTGAACCACAAAAAAAAAAACTGACCACGCATAGAAATAGTGCTGAAGCTCCTAGGAGCAGAGTGACATTGTTATTTCCTGGTCAACAAGCTTTGCATCACAGGGAATGTCTTTCACAGAGCTGTCTGTCACCTTGATTTCATACTTTAGATTCCTTCTGTCGATATCAGCCCTCATTTTCTGTGTAGCATTAACCTGACCTCAGTTAACACAAATATAATTTGGGGAAGAGTTTTAGGGATATTATTAAGTACACTAAAATCACTCAGTTCCTTAGAGGAATTTTTCACAAGTGAATCTGCAACATTTGCCCCTCAATAACAGAATTTAGCCATGTACACGTGGAGGATTTCTTAACCACTTTGCAATACCCCAAAACAGAGGCTCTTTTTTACAGCAAATAAGGTCAAAGGTATGAAAGATAAGAATCACAGAATCACAGAATCACAGAATGTTAGGGATTGGAAGGGACCTCGAAAGATCATCTAGTCCAATCCCCCTGCCGGAGCAGGAACACCTAGATCAGATCACACAGGAACACATCCAGGCGGGCTTTGAATGTCTCCAGAGAAGGAGACTCCACAACCTCTCTGGGCAGCCTGTTCCAGTGCTCTGTCACCCTCACTGTAAAGAAGTTTTTTCTCATATTCAAGTGGAACCTCCTATGTTCCAGCTTGAACCCATTGCCCCTTGTCCTATCACTGGATGTCACAGAGAAGAGCCTGGCTCCATCCTCCTGACACTCACCCTTCACATATTTATAAACATTAATTAGGTCACCCCTCAGTCTCCTCTTTTCCAAGCTAAAGAGACCCAGCTCCCTCAGCCTTTCCTCATAAGGGAGATGCTCCATTCCCTTCATCATCTTTGTGGCTCTGCGCTGGACTCTCTCCAGCAGTTCCCTGTCCTTCTTGAACTGAGGGGCCCAGAACTGGACACAATATTCCAGATGCGGTCTCACCAGGGCAGAGTAGAGGGGGAGGAGAACCTCTCTTGACCTACTGACCACCCCCCTTCTGATACACCCCAGGATGCCATTGTCCTTCTTGGCCACGAGGGCACAGTGCTGGCTCATGGTCATCCTGCTGTCCACCAGGACCCCCAGGTTCCTCTCCCCTACACTACTCTCCAACAGGTCAGTACCCTGAAAATCAAGAAAATCAAGCGGAACCATTTTCTTGGTGCCTTTAGGAAATTTTTGGGAAAAAAAACCCAAACCAAATCAAACCAAACCAAAAGAAACAACCCCCCTGCAAGCCCCCAAAACTACTTTGATCTCAACTCTGTGTATTCTAGTATACTCTTCCCACAGCAGAGATTTTGCCGCACAGAAAAGAAAGGGACAAAAATCTTTGAATTCCAGTCCAATATTTTCAGATGAATAGGTGACTTATAACACAATTCCTTTTGGAGATTGTTGGTCCTGTTGGAGAGACAGCTGGACATGCTATGAATCAAATCCTAAGCCACTGGATTTTTAAAAATTAAATCCAGCACTGATTTTAGCTCACTCTGCAATAAAAAACAACACCATGTATACATTCATGTTAAGTTTCAACTGTTGTTATGTCACGTCTGCAATAAGCAGCAATACTTTGCAGAAGCAATGCAGGGCACTAACAACTGTCACTGTCCCCTCTTAACCAGTGCCTGCAGATCAAAATCCTCAAGCAGCCCAAACTGCACCATCAGAGTGTGAAGCCCACGTTCTGGTAAGACAGTGCTAGGTAACAGCAGAAAAGCAGTAATTGCCCCATGCTTAGCTTGGAACAAAAGGGTGCACAGAAGCAGTCACTATGGGGCAGGGGACAGCATGTAACAAACCAGATCATGCTGAAGGAATGTCATATTTTCATAACCCCAGCAAAAATGAGAAGCAGGACTCTGGCATGATCATGCGTGATTTTTCCATATATGTAGCTGGAAATATTTACAATGTGGCTGTGTTATCTGATACTGGTTAGAGTTCTGCTGCAAGGATTCAGTGCTTTAGCAGAAATATATTTGGTGTGATAGAATGAAGTGTATGTAGATTTTTGGTTTAACTTTCTATTTTTAAAAACCTTTTTAAAACCTTGCTTTTGAAACTATTTTAAAAAAAGTCTCAATTTTCTCTAAAACACCCCATTTAAATCAAATAATGCATAAAGTTTCAAAGGTTTTTATAAATGACTGCAATCAGTCTAAGTAATAACATTACACACAATTTTCCATTCTGATTGAAATTAGCACAAAAGAGTAAAATGATTCTAGTATTAAAAGCATGGGTCAGCTCCTTGTTTTAGTGTAGATTGCCATTTGTAAAGGCTAAATAGTCATTAGCACAGTGACAGAGTAGTAATTAAATTAGATTGCCTTTTTACAGCACGACAAAAAAAGCCATAGCATCATTTTTGCTTCCTATCTTTACATTAGCAAAGGTTACCTTCAGCTTATTTTTTTTTTTGTTTTCTCTTTACATTAGGTCAGCAGACTCATAGATAAAAAACAAAGCCAGGACAATTAAATAATATTTGCTGATAGAAGACACAGTTATAATCAAATGCATGGTGAATAGCCAACAAAATTCTGCAAAATTTTGACCTTCTGGGTATGGGACTGGTATTAAGCAAATGAGAATTCCTATTAAGAAATGTGAAATTATAGCTTAATAGGTATAATGGTAAATGCAATATATTTAAAATTTAAATAAAATCTTTTTAATCCGAATAATTTTGTCTGTCCTACAAACGTGGCTTGATAACACGTAAAAGGCAAATATTTTAGATTACACATGGTTGTTCAACTCACAGTGTCAAGAGGTGGAACTAACACAAGCAGATCTTTTTGTAAGGTAGTAAACATAAATACCTGAAAGAAAAGTTTCATGTATGTTAATAAGGATAGAAAAAAGGAATAAAAACAGTATCAAGATCACACAGTTGCTGAGTGGAAAAAGTGTGTACAGTTCAGAAAATGATGTTGTTAAAGGATAATCCAAAAGTCCAAGGTATTGTTATTTTATATGAACTACTGCATGTGGAAACTGAAATCTACAGTCTTGCATCATATTTTTCACAGTCAACTGTTTTCAAAACTCTTTTTCAAAATCCTGAACAGAATTACTTGAAAACTATTAGAAAATTTTAAGAAAGATAGTTACTATTTCTAAACTATTAAAAATAATCCAAATTCTAGTCTGTTGGAAGGGAATTTAATTTGAAAGTAAACACTCATGGAAACTTATTTATAGCATGTGTTGCAGCAGAAAAGGCTTTTGTCTAGTCTCAGGCACTCATTCTTCAGCTCTGATTTGGTGCCAGTGCTAAGGGGGAAAGGTTAAGGATAAAAGACTAATTTACTTCCTCAGGCTAATGTGCCCCTTAGTCTCCTTGCCAACACTGGCTTCTTCATCTTTAGTTTTACTATCTCCTTTTTTTTTGTTCCATTGCACCCATTCTATGGAAAGTTACTGCTGCTGTGATTGACTGAAATGGAAAGTCTGTCTTCAGAAATGAACAGCAAGTCACTGACTGCACATGGGTAGCCTAAGTACCTTGTGGTGGTTTAAGTCAGGAAGAGCTGAACTGAAACATGATTGCAAAACAGTAAAAGAATACCCTGTGGTAGTCTGCTGAATTCCTATGACACCCTAAATATTTAGCGCTCCCTTCTTCTGATACATGTAACATAACCATCAAAAGCAAATCATCTTTAAACAACTGAAATTGAAACTACTTGCAAGTGATTGGAAGTGGCAAGAGTGTCACAAAGAGGGAAAGAATGATGTCAAGTCAACCTGCTTTTTTAATAGATCTGCAAATTAAAAGTAATAATAATTGAGTTGAAAAACTCAGAGTAACAGGTACAGTGAATAAATTTTTAAAAATCTGCCTGATTCCCCCCTCCTAAAACAAACTTAAAAAAAAAATCTGCAATGTAGCAATAGTAAGAGAAAAATATTTCCCTTCTTTCAATGTGAGCAACACATGTAATAAGAGGAACTAATGTTAATAGGAGAAAATACAAAAGAAAAGAGTGTGAGGAAAATATAAACAAAAAAAATGGGTACTAGAAAAATCAGGAAATGGTGACTGCAGCTACATATGAACTTACATGAATTTGGTCTGAAGATCTGCATGCCCACCTCCACTACCAGCCCACCTTCCACTCCACGCTGCGAAGTCCAGTGCTTCCCCAGCCCTGATACACCTCTCTTGCCAGCTCCTCCTCCAGACACCTTTTGCTCCTGCTCACTGTCCTGCCTACTACAACCCTTCACCAACAATTTAAAAGAAGAATCACTGTAAGGATTTGCACTAATTTTATTCAATGTATTTTTTTTTACAAGACTAAAGATGAACTGCTACAAAATTTATTTCAATACAAAGGTTTACCTGCCAGGCTCATAAGTTTATTTATTCTAAGAAGTCCTCTTTTAAACTATTAACTACCACTGTTCCCAATTCTCTGAGAAGAATAAGATGAAAAATAAGACTGTATAAGTCTTTTCACTCTCCAGAAATATTTCTCAGAGAAATATCACAAAAAAAGAATATGTGGTGTGTAAGTTAGTTCTCTTAATATTTTCAGCTAAAGAGTGGACTTGGTTTTGAGTAAATTAAAGAAAGAATGCTTAAGTTCAGGAACATATAATCCCAAAAAACAAATATCTGGTGGTTTTCACTCTGGCCTTGGGGTCTAGGAAAGTCTAGTGCAAGTTCATATATATAGGCATTTGAGTAAATCCCAGTTACTTCAGATTAAATGTATCAGGCAGGTTTGACAAGTGAACAGGGATGCTGACCCTGATCCTACTTACTAGTGTAGTTTAGATGTTCTCCAGCGAACCACACAGCTTCTGCACTGTCCCATGCCCTTCAGGACCATCATGACAAAGGTATGCTGCAAAAAGGCTGGGTTTCAATGCAACCTGATTAGCACATGGTAAAACTTAACTGGCCAGCTACACTAAAGCTACACAATAGCCTAAAGAAGCTGAGGGAATCAGTACAGTCCCTACCAATCCTCACACTCATGCCACTCTTATTTCCCTGAGACCCTGACCCTAGATATCTCAGATCAATAGATCCGAGCTGGCCTTGTGGCCCTTGCACACTTGTTTCCTCTGCAGGGCTTGTCCGTGTTATTCAGTCTCACAAGCAGCTCTTGCAGTGCACTTCATTAGTGATTATGGATAAACTGCCCTGGCTGGCAATTTGTCAAAGTGATTCTGTCCCTGCATGCCTTCACCCCTGGTGCAGCTGCTTCACTCTTGTGTGTGCACAGTGTCATAGAGGCTTCACACACCTCTGCTGTGAACACAGCCCCTGGCTCACATCAGCTCTTCTCACCTGCTTTTGCTCCTATATTGGCCACAACTAAGGCTTTGTTCAAGTGCTAAGGTTTGTATAATTTGCTGCTTCTCCTGATGATCTGTGATGAAAATGCAGGCTGCTACACATCATCTCAAATAAGGCACTGTTTGAGACACACTAATGCTGGTGTCCCAACACACTGATGCTGGTGTCTACCCTTGACAAAGGCATTTGTGTCATTAGCTGCATACAAGGTTTTAAAATGTAAAAATAACTACAGCCTTGTGAGTCAAAGGTGCTGCAGTTTAAAAAGAAAGTTGTCAAGAAATATCAGAGCTTTGAGCTTACAGAAAACAGTATGTAGCACAGCAGACTATTGCACCTTTATTCAGGATGATATTGACATTGCTGTAATTCATCAAGCTGTCAGCAATCTACAAATTTATAAAGCAAATTAGGATTAGAAAATCTTGGGTGTATGCAGAGCTGTTCATTCAGCACTGCAGCAGCAAGCAAGGGTCAGATCTTTAGGATGGTATAAACTGTGATTTTCTTAAGCTTCCAGGGAGAAAATTTGCATACCTGTGATGGGTTAGCCCTTGGCTGGGGGCCAAACCACACATATGCGCTCACACAACTCCTGCCCCCACCCGAGCCCAGGGGAGAGAGTTAAAGGAGTAGATGGATAAAAGGACTCATGGGTTGAGATAAGGACAATTTAATAACTAACTACAATAATATTGAAAATAATACTATATGCAAATATACAAACGAGGGATACACAGTGATACTGCCCCCCCACCCAATGATAAAGACTCAGCCTGTTCCTGGCCAATGATCCCGGAACAGGGGGAGCTGAACCCAGAGCAGGGAGGGGTCCTGAAACTTCCCAGAGCAGGAGGGAGGGTCCCCGAAACACCACACTCACAAACCGGAGATAACAGTCTGAGCGTCCCAGAACGAGAGCTGACCGGTGTGTGGGGTGGGGAAAGGCGTTGGGAGAGCGAACGCAGGCACCTGAAGTGAGATGATCTGGAGCCAAAGGAACCCGGAACCAAAAAAGGGCCGATCTTACTGGGAGTCTTCAACTATATACTGGGCATGACGTGTATGTTATGGAATAGATTATTGGTCACTCTGGTTCTCATTCTAGTAACTGAAGAACAAATCCTGGGCTAGTAGCTGGGGCTGTGCCCTCCCAGCCCCCAACCCTGTCTGCGAAGACAAGAGAAGCTGAAAGACCTTGAAATTTCCTAGCAACACTATAAACATCCCTTTCTTACCAACTTTTCTTCTGAGCGCAAATCCAAAACACAGCCTCTTGCTCGCTATTATGAAGAAAGTTGTCTCTATCTCTGCTTAATCCAGGACAATACCTCTGAAGAATTTTGTTTCCTTTGTCTCCTAAACTCTTGCATTTTGACTTATACTATTAAATAATGCAACTGGAGAGGTGTATAAAAGTCGGTTTTGATATTTCATTTCTTTCTTTCACCTTCATTTTCAGAGTGGAAAGAGTATCCACCTGACAGGGAATATGAATATGAGGTCTGTATTTCTACCTAATCCATGCTCTCTCAGTGCATAATGGAAGCATCAAGTCAATGACCCATTCCCAGTTAAATTCCCATCAGTTTCTCCAGCAGCAGTTTTGCCAGAATTGAGACTGGAATCAAAAGTGGAGAAAAATATCGGCTGCATATAATTTAGTGGTAAATCTGTTGTTACTGTCTGTGTCAGGCAGTGATTCCAGGTCATTTTTTCCTCTTGAAATCCTGTAATATTTAATGACTTCATAAGAATCTTTTTAAAAATAGCATATGATCTAATTTCTTGTTAATATAGAAAAGAACTCAAAATATAAGCCATCTTTATAAAAATCTGTCAGACTAAAAAAAAAAAAATCCTTTCTTAAAATCTTATAGCTTTCAAGTCTTAGTTTTAGAGGTGCTGAATGCCTGTGTTGACCCAAGCAGTGTCTCACACGGATGAAGGAGTCAGGAGCAAGACTTTCAGTACAAATTTCTTGCACATAGACAGTGAAGACAGTGGCCACTTTTCCTCTATTCCTCTCCCATTCTGGGCACACGGAGCAGTAGGAGCATCTCCCCACAGCCTAGACCTAACTGTAACTCCTCAGGCTTGAAGTAATATCAGCTGGAGGTTCCTCTGAGAGTTGCAGCCAACATGCACGAGGACAGGGCTGCCACCCAGAGGAACCAGGACAGGGGGAGAGGGGAGGCGACAAGACCACATGCACCTGGGGCAGGAGCACAGTGCAGTCCTGCTCTGTGCAGGCAGAGCCCCAGCAGCGATGCCAGTGGGGCTAGGGACAGCTCTGGGGAGAGGGTCCTGGGCCTGGATTCCAGTTCCAGTGATTTCAGTAGGATTAGGATTGTGCTTCAACTAATAAGCAAACTCTTTGCTAAGGATGCAAAACCAAGGACATATCTAGAGGTCTCATTTTCCCCTTTAAAAAGTTTTAATCGAACCAAACCAAAAGAGCTTTTGAAAAGGTAAAGTGGAAAATAGAAAGCTTGTGATGCATGTCTTCAACCCATTAAGCTTTCCTTTTGGAAAATATTTACTACAGCGTATTACAGCTAAATTAAATATGGTGAATGGATCTCTCCTAAGGTGATAAACTAAATTAAACCAGGAAGAAACCAAATCTAATTGTATTGTGTTTTGTATAATCAAGCAGCAGGAATTCCTTATTCTGACTCACTTCTTTACCTTTGGTAAGTCTTACCCTTTATCAATTAGAATAATATTTTTTTACTTTAAATCACAAAAGCCGGTGAGACATAGAAGACAAAATATCTTTCAAAACTTCCTGTATTTTACATTTGAAGAATATATGGCAAGTTCATAAAATCTCTGAAGTTCCTACGGGCAAATTATACCATACATTTTACACATTCTGCATCTACTCATTTAAATTACAGGGAAAAAAATATATGATCTAGTTAACAATACTACATTTTAGCTTTAAAAAATACATTACGTAATAAAAAATTACTCCCCTTACCTCAGGCAGATATACAACATTGGAGTCATTATAGTGTACCTACACCCCAGAAACAGAAAAATAAATAGACAGAAAAAGAGGACACAGTAAATAAGGAAAGCCATATTCAACATCACATGGGAAAAGTAAGTGGTATAACAAGTAGGTTAACTCTTAAAAGAAATTGATATTAAAATAAAAAGATATAAACATGCTATTTATAAGAGAAAAGGCACACATCAGATATAGCACTAAGTATCTAAATGTCTTCTGTGCTTTTTGGCTATTGTGATTTGAGAGGGTTACTGGAACAACATGAGAAGGTTTGCACGTTGGTCTGAACTGCCCAGAGCCTGCTTCACTCTAACCCTACCACCCTGAAATGGCTCCAGGGCTGGGCAACACTACAGCTCCACGGCTGGAGTTTCCACACCAGCATATTTGTGTCCTCTCTTAACACACATTTCTGAGACGCTCTGTTGCAGCTACTCAGTAAAGGATGGATTATTTTTTGTGACATTTTAAGCAGCCAGGACACTGAACACTGAACAGTAGCCAGTATTAAGAACTAATTAAATATAGCAACAGTCAGGTATTTCCTTGTTAGCATGTTGACAGATAACGTCTCCATATGCATCTATCTTCAGTGTACCTACTTCTCCAAGTACAAACCAACCTCCATTTGAACGGATCTGAACTTACAAATTGTAAGATTGAAAAAATATGAAGCTTTCTATGAAAATATCTAATATGTGCTTGTATTTGCTGTAATCCTAGAAACGCACAGTGCAAGAAGTGAGTCTAAGAGTGACTGCAGAAAAAACAGGTAAAGAGGTAATACTCATCAACATCACACTGCACACACTGCTAAAGCTCATAAAGATGGAACAGCTTTCACTTTTATTGTTTTCAGACCAGAAAAGGTAGATAGTTCCCATTTATCCTGATTTACTGTTTCTTTGCTGGAAGTGTGGGATCAGTTTACAAGCAGCTAAAATTAGGCCCACTGCAATCAGCGGGAGCAGTATTCTGGTCAACTCCTGGTCTTATATGATTTTTCCAAAGTACTCAGAAAAGCAAACAGGAAAATAAGTTTGTTGGTTCACACATCTTCTGGTAATAGATTGCTCATATATACATGCAGAACATATGAATAGACAATAAAAAAACTTTGGCATAATTTTAGATTATTGGTATTAAAGGAGCTTGAGAGTTAACTTGGCATGAGAAAGCACTTTGTCTAACTCCTTCATGTCCTCAGTGTTAAACACCAGACTTGGCCCAAGTCAGCACATGAAGTCATTGAAAAAATTTCTAGTTTTAGTAGTCCTTAGGGACTTTAACTTTGATAAACTTTTTATCTGCAGAGTAGACATTTTTTAGATTAAATTATTCTGTCATTATTTTTTGCAGAAAGAGACAGAAAGAAGTTTAGGTTTCCTCCTACCACCACCTCTACTAGCTGCTGAGATGAGTGGAGCAGATTCAACACATGAGTAACAAAGGGATTGGTTCACTGAATACACACATCAAGTTAGGAGCCTGGGAAACAAAATATATGATGTAGCTCTACTAATGTGTGTTTGATGACAAATTATCTGCTGGGAGGGATAATATAACTACACATGCTCTGCCATAAATGCAATGTTCTTTTAATTTAATTTCAAGGCTCTTGCAGAAAATGAATATTGCCTGCTCATTTGGCAGACTTTGTAGTGGAAATATCATAACTGAGAATTCTTTTTTTTTGTTGGGGGAGACTATTTTACTTGCAGCACATAAGTCTGAGGTATCTATATCAGCCAGTTTTATATTCAGCAGGGGAAAAATGTGACACCTAGGTGCCAGCAATCTTATTAAATATAAATTTTCACCTACATATAAGAAAACTACTTCTTATGATTGTGAATTTTGGGCTGAAAGCATCAATTCTCAAGTCGGAACTTATTCTTCAAGAACACTCAAAGTCAGCCCATCAAGGCATATTCATGGTCTGACAGATCTCAAATCTGTACTGCAGCTCTGTGATTTAGAATAACTCAGCTCAGAGGCAGGTTAGGAGGAGGAGTTCTAACAGAGAACACAGGTATAAAATCCCCAATAAACCTTACTTCGTAGAAATATGACACCACACTGTTTGCTGAAGGCCATGTCCCTCACATCATACCTGGATGGACAAAACATCTGGTTTCAAGTCTGTAGTACAAAGATAACAGAATAGGATTTTAACAAGAGAAAGTCTGACAGTGGGCATTTAGAGCTGTTTTGCCAAAGGGAAAAGAGTGTCCACAAAGTAATTTATCAGACTGCTGAACCTTTCCCCTAGTGCTTATTTGTCTGATTAAGTGCTGCAAGACTGGAAACTGCACACAAGAGATGTGTTTCATGGTAGTTCCATGGCTTTCACAATGTTTCAACACACAGCTCCAATTTTCAGCACCAGCGGAACTGCACAGAGAGTGCAGGGTCCAGATTTTGACTCCCAATGCTGGAAACGCCCTGATGTACAGCAGTGAGTCCAGCAAAGGGTACCTACGTTGGTCTGGACTAGAGCATTACAAGGACAAGGGGGGTACGGGCTGCTGGGATGGTTTAGCCTGGGGAAGAGAAGGGGAAGGGGTCACCCCACTGCTGTCTGATCCTTGTTGAATGTGGAGGAATAGGAGGCAACAAGCACAATTTTTAACACAGGAAATTCCGGTTTGACACTAAGAACAATTTTTCACCATGACACTGGACAAACAATGGGATGTGGCTCAGAGAGGCTGTGGGCATCTGTATCCTCCAGGATTTCCAACCTCAACTGGACATGGTCCTGAGCAAACTGTGCTCATTAGCCTTGCTTTGAGTAGGGCATAGGACTAGGTAACATCCCAGGTCTTTCGTATCATAAAAAGCTTACATCCCTTAGTGATTCTATGATTCTTGGCATGCATTGCAGTTTTATTACAACCTCTTCCTGCTTCTGAGCCTGCCCTGTTCATGCAGTCAGTAGTGCAGTGCTGTTCCCAGGTATCATTTAAGTCAGGATATTCAAATATTTTGCCTACCTGTTCTTGTAAAGAGGCTTTCTGAAGAACCCCATATATAAAAAGCAGTGAGCAGGATTCCATGTTCTACAATCAGCCCCCTTAAGATCAACACTGCCCACAAAAAGAGTAAAAAAATCCCCAACAAGGGATGTTGTATTACCTTGGCTTTAGCAAGGCCACACAGTTTCTGGTAGCAACCTTGTAGCTAAATTGTCAGGATATGGCCAGATAAGTGAATGATAAATTGGTTGGAAAACAGACCGGAATTTTGGGCTCAAAGAGCTGTGATCAGTGCTATTGATGACCAGTAACTTGTGGCATCCAGCAAGGGACTAGAGGCAAGTGTAAGATGGCTTTATAAACAACCTAAATTGTAGGACAGAATGCACGCTTATCAAGTTTTCATCTGATATCAAACTGGGGGTGGGGAAAGCCCAGGGGGGAACAGTTAGTACTCTGGAGGGAGGGCTGCCATTCACAGGTACCTCAGAAAGACTGAAAAATCAGCTGATGGCAATCAGCCCCCTTAAGATCAGTGAAGGCAAATGCAAAGTCCTGCATGTGGTACAACAGTACAGAATAATCCTATGGGTCAACACAGGCTGTCACTAATTTGCCAAAGGAGCTTTGTATAAAAGACTCAGGAGTCCTGGTGGGCAGAAAGACTGTGCAGAGATCCTTTGCAACAAAGGATGCCATGGTGGGCTCTCCTTGCTTGGGCACAGCAGCAGTGATGGGCTCTGTCTTGCCCTGCTGCTCAGCACCAGTGAGACCATCCTGGGAGCACAGGGTTGAGGTTAGGGCTTTTGGTGCAGGACAGACCCCGATGTACAAGATATAGTCCACTGCAAGGTCCCTGCAATGGCTGGAGGTGGACCAGAGGGCATTACAAGGGGAAGCAGATAGTGCTGGGCTCGTTCAGCCTGGGGAGGAGGAGGAGAAGGAAATGAGGAAAAGGATGGAGATGGGGTTGTACGCACCCTCATGGGGGGCTGTAACGGGGACAGATCGTTGGGGCAGGCCCCAAAGAGGCTATGGGGTCTCCATCCTTGGAGATGTTCAGTCCTCAATAGTCCAAGATCCCTGCCCACCTACACAGCTCTGATATCTAGACTTCATAAAAGGCTCCACAGCAATGTGATTTCCTGATATTTGACCCTCTGCCTTACATAATACTCATCCTCTGGTGATGAACCTGCACACAGTTGTTAGAAGTCAAGAACCAAAGAGAATTTATATGACCAGTCATTACCGTTATGGTAAATAAATTATATAGAACTATGTGAAAGACACCAGAAAGCCTGATATAAATACATACTTTAAACTAAAAACAATTATTGTTTCCAGATACAGTATTTTGGAAAGAAAAACATTTACAGTCATTCAAAGCCTAGCCAGTGTTCACCTAAAGCCTCTTCTAAACCACAGTCCTTTTTTAAGAGTGTAGCCTTTGAAAATTTTGATGCAAAACAGAAAGGCTGAACTTGGAGATTTAATTCTTCAATATCATTGACACATTTTTTGGGGTAGATGACAGAAACAGCTTTATGCAATAAACTTCATTTTACATGCAATCTATTTATCATACTTAAAATAAACTACAATACGTTGTTCATGGAATTTGAAATTTCCAGCTAAAAGTCTGTCACTAATTTATCGACCAGGTCATTATGGCCCCAAAATAATGTTTCTCCTTTAGCTGCACGTATTTTATGAAAACTCTGAAATGTCCTCCTTGGAAAAAAAAAAAACAGACCAACAAAACTGAAAATTTTTCATTTGTTATGCTGAATGTGAGCAGAGTTTGGAATCTGACATGGCTTTTCTAACCAGTAACATGTATTTCTATGTCTGATTTTTTATGACTTTTAAATTCCAACACTCTGTGAGACAGCCAGACTGTGGGGTTTGCACCAAGTCCCTCAGTGAGAACAAGGCAAGATATTCCTTCCCACCTCACCCAACCTAGTGCTTTGTATTGCTATGACAAGGCTATGTGGGTAGTCACAGCTAGGTGCTTGCTTGCAGACCACGTCTTGAATGAAATAACACAGCTTTCACCTGCAGGGATTAAGAGACAGCAGGCAAGGGGAAGTATCAGTATGCACAAAATCCATCAATACATATTGCAGGTGAAAAAGCATGAAGGAGCTGGGGTCTCCCTTCTCCCAGGTGTTTCATCTTCAAGAAAACAGATCATAGGAGGATACAGTGAGAAGAGAAAGGTGGCCTCACAGCTTCATAGCACAGGTCCAAGAAGCAGAGAGAGAATTTCTGCAGCAGCTTTTACTCTGTGTTTTCTCCTCTCTGCAATGACTTCTCCACCTTTGTTTCTCCATCCAGCCAGACTCCTTCCAGCTTAGCCCTGGTGAAGGGATATGTACACAATGACAGACTGCAAAGCCTCAGAGCTACCTGGATGCTTGGATTGTCTCTCAAACATGTGCTGAGGAAGGTGCCAAGTAAAGCAGGCTGGTGAGTCGTGAGTCCCCCAGACCAACCCTATTGGCTCTCAGAAGATTGGGTACTACTCAGACTATCAGTCAGCACCACCATTTCTGCAGAGTGCTCAGTCTTTTGTTCTCATCTACTGATTAAGACTCTGCTTGAGAGAGATCTGTCTGCAACAAAATTCAAATGTTTCAAGTTGCTATTACACATTTAATGCCCATCAGGGTATTGATCTGTTTTCTCTCATAACAAAGTCAATGACAATGCCAAGAGCAGACATGAAAAAATGCACCTTTATTTAATACCATTTGTCTTCATATTCACCTGTTAGTTCAAGTCAAATGCACCTTAACTATTTGTGCTTTACGTTGACACAAGCCTTGATGGCATCAATTATTTATGCAGTATGTCACATGTCTGAATGTTATTCTAAAACGTGATGGACACAGATTTATTTTTTTTTTAATCTGAACAGCTCCAGTGCCTCAGTATGCAGAGTAAAAGGACAGAAAATACCTGGTTAACCATTCATAGAGATCCTAACAAGAAATAAACTACTCTAATATTTTACCAAAAAGTATAGCTAAGAAATATTTTTGTTTCTTACATTTATTCAGAAGTGAATGAATTAAGAACATTAATAAACCTTAACTTAAACAATTTAATTAGTTATCTTACCCTTAAGGGTGAAATTCATTCCTCACCACACAAACCCAAATAATTGGGTAACACAGACAGGGTTAATTAGATACATTTTATAGAGGTTTATAAAAGCAGTACAGAGTACAAGTCTTACATAAAAAATAAGGAAATATCATAAACATATTAGTATAATGCTGTGACAGAGATTTTTAAATGTGCAAGGGTTGGAAAATTCTAAATTACACCTCCCACAGCAACTGTATCTCAGCAATAATGCATATATAAAAATGTCAAGTCTAGTGCTACGTACTGTAAAGGACCAAAAAATGTCTTTATAACTGAACAGACTTATTTAGGGCTATTCTGGGATTCAGAAGCTCCACAGAATGTCTCAGGGACATTCATTCCCCAGTTCAGCAAAGTATTTAAGCAAATATCCAATATTGGGCATGTAGCTAGTCTTGATGACACCCTCAATCACATAGAGTCAGACATAAAGTTGGTGCTTCACTGAAATAAAGATATGTGAAACCTGTAAGACATTCTATGTAGCCAAAGTCTGACTCTGTCTCTCAACTAGAAGTTGTATAATACTAAGCATGTTATATATGCCAGTGTTATTTCTTTCCAATGGCATTTATATAAGCCCTGCCGTATTTAACTGTATTTGTCATTGACCTACAGAGAAAAGCTACATTCAGACTTCACCTCATATAAGGCCTGATCCTGCACTTCAAAGTAATCAGCCTCTGCTTCTTCCAATGTCAAGTGAAAGCTCATAATGAACCAAATACTGTTAATCTGCAACATATGAGGCATAAGGCACAGTTGTCAAGATACAGATTTCAGAGAAATGCATGATTAATACTGAAGATAGACAGGAAAACACACATATTCAAGTAGGCACTGTGACAGCCATAAATATATTTTGTTTACACCCTGTGAAATAACCCCAGCTAGCCACACTTAAGAGACATCAGAAACTCCAAATTAGGGGTAGGCATATGAAACTGTAACTTGGATTCATCTTAATGAGTACCAGTAACTTCATAATTACTGGATGAAGAAATTCTGGTGAGAGTATGGTGTGACCAGAAGAAACATTTTTGAGAAAAATATTAAAGTTAAGGAAAAATAGAAAGTTAAATGTGAGTAACTAAAACAATATTTCTGGAAAGACTGCCCTGCAGAGATAGTTTGCACCAGTTATGTTTCATTTTGGTTGAGAAACATCTGCATATCTTGGAGGCTTAGAAATACAGCAAAGGGAAGAAAAAAACACACAACAAAAGCAAAGTTTAGGTACAGATCTAAGCATAGAGAGGTATGTGTGATATCTTTTTTTCTTACACACATATCTCTAACAGCCTCTGAAATAACCCTGAAAATATTTAGATCATTTAGCTAAGATTGAATTTTATTTTTTTCCCAGAGATAATTATGATAAGATATGCCTTAAGGCAGCTGCATATTAACGCACAGTCATTTTTAGAGGAGAGGAGTGCCTGACTGTGTATCTTTAACAGTGAAACATTTCCACAAGAACCCATCTCCCTCCTTTGGTCATTTTCAGTGACACCCAAAAAAACCGACAGCCAACCCTTTCAGAGGCTGAACAGTGGGTCATTAAAAGAGGATCTCAGTGTGGAAGAAAAGCTCTGTGTTGGTCAGATTTAGTGAAAAGCTCTTTCCCATGAGGTTTCCAGCAGTGCTGGTGATACAGCCAGTGCAGGCAGACCCTGGTTTCCAGCAGCACCGCTGGTGCTGCAGCCCTGCCACCAGACTCCAGGTGCTAACCACCCTGGGTTGCTCACCTGCCTTCCCAAAACTCGTTGCAGCTCCCTTTGGCTAAGACGCTCTCCTCCAAATTGTCCAAATCTTCATCCCAGCAATATTTCCATGTGATTGCTGCTTCCACACATAACTCCCAAATTTCACACTGCAACAAACCTGAAGAGTAAAACCTCTGCATGTAAAAGATTTTGCCTGTCACTCACAGCATCTCAGTGTGCTTTGCCCCTGCTAAGGTATGCTGATGTCCAAAGTGGACTATTGTTGTAAACAGAGTCTGAACTGAGAGGTGTTGAGCATTCTCTCTGCCCTTTGGGGATTTAGTGAGGTGTTCTAAGCCCTTAGCACCTTGCAAGATCCAAAGGATTTCAATAAAGTTAGTCAGCTACAGAAAGCCTGAAGGATGTAGCACTCCTGCTCTTTGAACTACATCTGCAGCTGGGATTTCGAGTTTATGACAAATGTGGGGGCAAAAGGAGGAGAAATTTTCCTCAACCAGAGAACCATTTTCAAGGGAAAGACACCAAAGAACTACTGACTGTAAGACTACTGGAAAAGGTTTGGGTTTTCTTTATTGTTGCTGTTGTTGTTTTAAATCATATGCAGACAAAGCCTAGGCTGTACTTTGTTGATATTTGTAGGAGGAGGTTGATTAGCATTTGCAGAAGTCTCAGCAGCAATATATAGCTAGTCATATGGTACTGTCTGCTCTCAGCCTTACAGAATAGAGACAGACAAGTTAAAAAGGCAGGGGGAGAAAGGAAGGGTTTCTTCTCCACAATCCTTGACAGAAATAAACATTTAGCAAAACAAACACAAAATAATAGGATTATTTTACTTTCTTTGCTTTCTTTGCTTCTTCTCCAGCTAAGTGTTTGATTTAGCTTCTTTCTTTACTCTTTCCAAGTCTTATATGCACTGAGTAGCAATAAAGGTGGCTGTGTCTCTTTTCTGAGGCAACTACTAAAGAACATTGGGAGTTATTTCAGTGCTCTGTGTGGTGCAGAGAATGCCTGTGCAATTTTGATAGTATAGATCAAGGGGACAAATTAGTCTGGGTTTCCTCTTTGATAAATCCATCACATCATACAGTATTCTTTGTCCCCAGATTCTTGTGCTTTGCTTTTTCCACAATAAAGTAATTTTATCAAAACAGTCTTGAGCATCTTTTCTGTTTCTTCAGGGACAAAAATAATCTTCTGTTGTACATTTGTGCTGGAACATGGATTTTTAAATTCTAAATGTATGGTCTTGCACTATTGTTTTTCATGATTTTGAAAATATATTTGATTTCCCTAGATGCCTAAAGAGTAGCTGAACAAAAATTTATTTTTATCTAGTCAATATCTGAAAATGCTCTGGTCCCCATGTTTCTTGTTTATTTCTAAGTCATGCTGATTTTGTCCTGCAGATCTCAATCATCAGTACTTTTAGATGCGAAAACATCCAAGATAAGACACTTCATTGAACGGCAGCATCTATAATATAAAAGACGAAGAAAAAAAAATGCTGTTATTAATATGTTTCCTGGGCTTTTAAAACAGCAATTCTGAACAAAATGTAGGACTCTCCAAATTATTCCTGAGAAAACAGAAACATCTGTGGCTCAAGGTAAGTGGAACACGATTAAAAAACAGTAAGAACTAAGAGATTTCATGGTGTGTAGCAGTGCCTTAATGAGCATTAACCTCCATAACAAATATGCTTTCTAGAATGAAACTATTTCCCCAGTCTACTAGCATGGGCACATGGCTTCTCACTGGTCATTAGAGTCTTGTTTTTCAAAATTATATTAAGTTACTTACACCTAAATGCCTTCTTTTTTTCAAGACGCTGACATCTCCCAGTTCAGTTATCTGATATACATGCAAATTTGGTGTTTGTGCATACATAGTTCTATATATTATTCATTGTTCTTGACAGATTTTAAATTCAGATTTATCTGTTGCTATTGCCATTGCACCTGGTGGAAAAAGGTACGACGCTGAAGGGTCTTAAATGACTTAGAAATGGCAAAAGCAGATGGAAAATGTGTTCCAGAGTGCCCTATTCCCACCCACACAGAGCCTTTAGAAGGCTTTTACTGGTTCACTGCAAGTTTTGAAGTAGGCAAAACAAATGAAAGCAAAAATAATGCTAGAGTATAGCAGAAATGCTGTGTGAAAATTATAAAATACAAAAAACCCAGAAAATTTAACTCTACACAGCCTGTCTTGCTATTCTTCAGGTAATGTTATATGCACTAGTGGTACACATACATCACTATACATACCTGAAGTATCACATTAAGTACAATTGTTCTTAAATGCAATGTACTGCTTTATTTTTACAAATTGTACTACAGAACATTTATGAATCTACTTCTAAATGCAGCACTACCATAACTAATTCAAATCAAATTATATTTGTCACCTAAACCAAGAAAGTACCTTTAATGAGACATTCGTCCTTGATTTTTTTATTGTGTTTGTCCATTTGCTTGCTAACTGGTAAAAGTCAGTATTCTGCAATTGATTTCCTAGTCATTAGAATGAATTAATGATGCCCTGCTAGGTTTCGAATAGAAGGGAAAGATTTTTTCTTTTTGTTTCCTTCTCATCTGACATCCAGTGTACTTATAGCATTGTGTAAACAACTGCTTTAACACAAAGACAAACTATCAGGGAAACAAAAACAACACAACTGAAAAAGCATCTCAACAATTAAAAAGAATGCAGTAAGTAAAATTTCTTGGTCACTGGTCTGGGCATGACATTTATAAAAACTTCTCCAGTTACATCAATTCACACAACAGAGCTCACTACAGGTCATGGCCAACACACCCAACAGAGCAAACTGTCCATCAACATCCCCACGTGCTCCACCAACCTCAGGTTACACATTTCACTGTCTGAGAGATCCAAGGAATTGCTAGATCCAGAGGTCGACCTGAGGTGAGAGACGACAACAGCATTTTGTAACGCCTGTTGTTATGCAGTGGGCGGGCTGAGGATTGCAGGTGAAGATGAATTGACAAGGCTGGGCTGAGCTGCCCTTTGGTCACACTAGCTCTACTGCTCACTGCTGGCAGCCCTTGTGTCAGTATGGTCAGCTGCTGGTCTGGGACCTGACACTGGGATGCACCTGGGACCTACACACAGCTCAGGAGCTACAGCTTCCTCATTTCCCTTGTTACCCGTTAGACATACAATGACTTCAAACAACTTTGGGGACTTTCAAAATTGTATGAGTAGCAAAAAACCACTCTTCATCAAGCCACTAATTGCTTTATGCTCCACTTATATCAAAAGCCTAAAAGTCCTCTTTGAAGGATGATCTTGTCAGGAGAAGGCTCCAAGCAATGTACAGGAGGAACAGCAGCAGAAAGACATTACTGCATGAGCTGCGGTGCAAAGCATTCTTGTAAACAGCATCAGAAATAGACACCAGGCTCCTCTGATTTCTGCTTACATATCCTCACTGACTCCTTACTAGATTCCTCACTTTCCTGCACAAGACTTACTACAAAAAAAAAAAATCAGATTTTTTTGTGTTTACAATATTTTCACTATTTGCTGGTGAAGCCATCTGCTCACCACAGCTCTGATATCAAAACTGCCAAAACATTTTTGCTGAGAGTAGTAAAACTTCCTTGAATCTGTATGCTCAGTAATTCATAACTGTGTATGTTCAGTTGGTTACCCTTCAGAGATTAAGCATCTTCCAACCATAAGCCAGTATTTATATTCATATGCTGAAAAGAAGATGTGACCAGCCAAGAGCTGGGAGACCCTCAGAGCTAAGCATTTACTGGCTAAGGCAGAGCCACCGTCTTCGTTCATTCATACAGCTGAAATACACAGTGACACCATGAGAAATTTTTAAAGGACAGTGATGAGCAACAGAAAAGCTTTAATAAACCAAGTGTCAGTTTTTCTACATATTGTGCTCATAAATTTTATTTTTAAACTTTAAAATGCACCAGAGAAAGAATCTTAGTAGAAATGTTACTTTTATAATACTTGCAGACTGTTTGCTGAGACAAATATTTTGTTTTGCAGCAACTTGAATATTTCCATTTGATAGGCAAAGAAGCATAAGCAGCAATAATTTTGGTAATAAGTTCAGAATTATTGTCAGTTATTTCTTGTAGTCCCACGGGATCCAGTTTTCAGCCTGGTATTATCTAAGCCCTATTTCTGAATCTCTAAAATTTTACAAGCAAAGCATTTTTGTATTATATTATACATTGCTGTTCTTCCAATAAAAATCCTTTAAAGACTGTTTCTCGAAAATAGCTCTTCCAACATCTCACATGAAATAAAGTAAGGAAAAAGGAGTCTGAGCAGAGTTGCTCCTTGAAGGAACAGGCCTGTTGGGAAGGTCTAAAGATGGCAAAATGGCACACACAAGAGTAGACAAACTGAAATGCAAGAATGCCAGAGAGGCCATGTTTTCGCATTGTGATCCTGAGGCAGACCAACTATCAGTTGGAGACAACTCCTATAATATTCTCTTGTGTAATTGTATCATTTTGGACAAAAGTCCAAAACAACAACAAAAAAAAGCCATTAGCATGAAACCTGCAGAAGTCTAGGTCTGCCTTTGTCTCCCATTTCTAACTGAGCACTACAAAAGAAATACACACACAAAGATGAAATATGTCATCATCTGGTGAAAGGCTGGAACCAGCCTGTGAGCAAGTAAAAGGCAACAGGAAAATGCATGCAGAAAGGGACAGACAAGGGACAGAGAGCAATGGAAGATTAATTCACCAGAGAGATGGCTTTTGGGAAATGCACTGGCAGCAAAGATGGCTGACATTCTGAGCAAACAAAATGTTTTTCATGGTTTTCTTTTCAATTTTGAAGATTATTAAATGGAGTTCCTTCAAAGAAACAACCCGATTCCACTGTCCATTTCTCCTCAAAAAGTTTTATTAACCCACTCAGGTGAAAAGGAATAATACATAACATCTGTTTTTATACCTTAGTCTGGAAAACTGATTCAAATTAGAAATAAAGTTCTAACAAATATTGGGCTGGTTGGCTTGTTTTCCTTTCTTTTTTATTTTTTTCCCCTTTCTCTAAGAAAAAGATATAACCAAAGTTTTTAAAATATGTCTACAGAGTTTGACACACAGATGTGGAAATCAATGGGCACCACTACAGTGGCTTCAGAGAATAGTGGATGAATTTAAGTCATTTTGTTCTTAGCATTTTTATTTTTTTCTTCACTTTTCTTCTGACTCAAGAGCATGGGCCTGTTCTCAAGCCAATAGCTATACGATTTTTCTGAAGGGCTCAAGGGCCCAGTTCAGAGACTGATTTGTTTTTCTTCTTTTTTGAAAAAGAACTATAATTAGTTAGAACTATCATTCATCTTATAACTCTGAAACAGCAGAAAAAATCAAGGGAATGCATTGCCATGTGGGGAGGGAAAGGGAGAGATAGTATCTCTTTTCATTTATAAACAAATACATGCAGAAGTAGAGAATATGAACACAGATTCCTTTACTTCAAAGGTTTTCCAAATGCTCATGCCTAACTGATATTTTCCTAAATTGGCTGACACTGTAGGGATCAATTAAAATATCATTGCTGATAAATTGCTGCAGGGAAACTGCAGGTCTGGACCTGCGTACCCTCACTTCATGATGCAGTATGTACTCATATGATTTACTGAGCAAAAAGATTAAATAAATAGAAAGTTTAGGAATTATTTTGCATTATATCTGAATACATATGCAAAAAAATAAGGAAATGGTCACTTCGAACAGGACATTATGAGGATGGGGTATTACATGCTGTCTACTTTTATGCATCCATCTCAAGTGCATGAACTAAGGATCCTGGGTCCCACAAATGTAACAAAAACCCCAGAGGATGACAGAGCTCTTGGTTGCACTATGGACTGTGTATACAAAACCAGGTTCCTCACTGATGGACCTAGGTTTACCATAGACATATTTCAGGATATCGCAGTGCTCCTTGTTCTGGACATAGTAACCAGACACTTAAAATAGGATGCCACCTGTTTCCAGATAAAATTAATGACAGATGAGTGTCAGCTCTATCTTGAAGCTCCATTTTACCTTCTTGCAGCAGTACCAGCAGTTCATGGAAATACACACTGGACTGTTAAACACAAAAGTAGCTTTAAGCAGGTTGTTAGGGGTCACATTTGAAAAACTGAATTCTGCATGAAGAGAGACCAGAGACTGAGAAGCATTTAGCACTTTACAATGAACATTTAGGAGCTAATGCAAAGATACATACTACAAAAGCATAATTCTGCATGGGAGATTTTTATTTTCTTGGATTTCTTGCTCCTTCTGTCATTGCTTGTTATTCAGGAAGTGAGATGCAATGTCTCATATATGGTTTTAAACCTTTATATTGCCCTAGGATATTCTGATGGGAAGCAGAAGTGTGCCCTCAGTTTCAAACCACATGAAGCAGCACCTTATTTGTCGTCAAAAAGGCAGTAGCTCATACCCTAAAACACAGAGACTTCCAGTTAATTATTTTGCATCACCACACTCCATGAAATGCCAATCAAACCATGACTAACACTAAAGAACCTGATCAGTGCCCCTGGTACAGGAATGCAGCATTTCAACAAGCCAGTTCACTTGGCTAGCTCACGTAATTTGTGAAATCAAGTCAAGAAAATTATCAAAATCATATTGAAAGTAATTCCTTAAAATACTACCCAATATATGAAGAAATAATTTTTCACCTGCAATCTTCCACAAGTTTTTTTTTTT
>VZTO01023585.1:12366-37850 GCA_013400615.1 Syrrhaptes paradoxus | reverse complement strand
ATAAACACCCTGCCAGCTGCCAGAATAACACTCAGGTACTGGGGGCTGCTGAGGGGATACTGACTCCATCTCAGCCACACCCAATACATCAGTATTCACGTAATTTCATCTTGTGCTATGTATGTCTATAGATAGGCATAGCTGGTCCTCTGTCTCTCCCTAATCCCTGAATACACTATTTACACTATAGTTATGAATAATTCCAAATTAGTATTAAAATGTTTCCTGTGTTTTTAGTAAGTGCTTTTACTTGGTACTTGTGCTGCCACACTACATTCATCTGTTACTGTCCTGGGTTAAGCTGAGGCAGAGTTAACTTTCTTCTTAACAGCTAGCAAGAGGCTGTGTTTTGGATTTGCGCTCAGAAGAAAAGTTGGTAAGAAAGGGATGTTTATAATTATTGCTAGGATATTTCAAGGTCCTTCAGCTTATCTGCTCTTCGCAGACAGGGTGGGGGGGCTGGGAGGGCACAGCCCCAGCTACTAGACCAGGATTTGTTCTTCGGTTACTAGGTTGAGAACCAGAGTGATGAATAATCTATTCCATAACATACACCTCATGCCCAGTATAGAGGTAAGGACCACCAGGAAGATTGTCGCTTTTTTGGTTCCGGGTTCCTTTGGCTCCAGATCATCTCACTTCAGGTACCTGCATTCACTCTCCCAAGATCTTCCCCCCCACACACCCGGTCGGCTCTTGTTCTGGGACTCTCAGGCTGTTATCTTCGGTCACGAGTGTGGTGTCTTGGGACCCTCCCTTCTGCTCTGGGAGGTTTCAGGACCCCTCCCTGCTCCGGGGTTGACTCCCCCTGTTCTGGGATCATTAGCCGGGAACAGGCCGAGTCTTTATCATCGGGTGGGGGGGGGGGGGCAGTATCACTGTGTGTTTGTATATAGTATTATTTTCAATGTTATTGTAGTTTGGTTATTAAATTGTCCTTATCTCAACCCACGAGTCCTTTTTTTCCCTTTACCCCAAAAACTGGGAAAAACATTTAGCAAAAACCACTTGGCTAGTCAACACTAGAGGATCTGACAATCGGGCTGGTCCTGCCCAGTCAGAACCTTTACGTACTACCCCTTTAACTCTCTCCCCTACCCTTGGGTGGGGGGCTGAAATTGTGTGAGCGAGTGTGTGGTTTTAGCCCCCAGCCAAGGTCTAACCCATCACAGTTACTCAAAAGTAATAGGCTATTCAGATAGCTACTAATTTCCACTGTTTTCTGCCCTTCCTCTCAAATTTGTACCTCTTCCCTACAGAGCCTGAACTGTTTGATTCCACAGCTGCTCCAGATTCTGATTTCATCTATTATGGTAACAGCAGCTGTTTAGTCATTCCTTATTAAATGAGTTGGGAAGAAGCAAGAAAAGCCTGCAAGGAGAAATCTTCAGAGCTTGAAAGCATTTTTGATTAATACAGTAATATATTGCTGCTGCTGTAGGCAGTGCAATATGGAGAGCCCTTACAGATTAGGTTCAGCAGCAATGTGGTAAGTTGAATAAATTGATACGTGGTGCAGTTAAAGGCAATGATTGGATTACTATCAGCATGGAGAATTGTGGCATGAACAGATTTAGGAACCTACAACTGGTAGACAGCATTCACTTCATTTAACTTCGTCCATTTTAAAATTAGTAAACATCATCTTAGGTAATGGAGAAGGATGGGAACCTCTGACAGTGCTGGCCTCTCTTTATTAACTCTACGGGAATCTTAGACACTTAGGTCAAACTATGTGGTTAATTTTTAGATGGTCATTTTTAGGAGAAGTGAATTCTAGGCAAAGGGACCAACGGGGTCATTAGGGCTAGTGCCTCGTGATCATTGACAGCTGTAGCTTTCCACAGGTTTCATGTTCCTGGAGTCCTGTTGCTCTTCATGGTGACCCAACTCCTCTGGGATGGTGATTCCACCTCACAACATTTCTTGACAAGGGACTGAGCAGCAGCAGCACCTGGGAAGCACCATTTGGCCTTCAAAACACTTTCACAGGCTGTTACAGAATGAGAGGCATAGTGTGGTGTCTTACTTTTAGATTGCTGAGTCTTGATTCAATTAATATTTTAATAGTACTAGCATAATTATATAAACCGAGCTCTATATATCACTGTCAAAATGTGCATTTTTATAAATCCACTTATGTGGAAGAGCAGATGAGAGCATAGAAAAATTATATTAAATGTCTGCTTCAATTTTAGAGTTATGGCTATTACAGTTAGACTGATGAAATGAAAATAAATTTTTCTAAGTGGTACTATGGAAAAGCAAAACAGAAAATAGCCTGTGGCTATCTAGAGCTCTATGGGACCTGGAAAGCAGCACCTTGTAATGAAAAACATTTTCCTGCCTAGAAAAAATCTGAGAGTAGGCTATGATGATGACTATTGATTTTATGGCAGAATCCTTGCTGGATCTGCTTTGACTAAAATATAAACTTCTAAGTATATATTAAGGAATAATAAACCTGAGTATGTAATGTCGGTACCTTTATTTTGCATGAACAATGTTTTATTTCTTTGGAATTGTCTTCACCACTCAGGATACTGCCCTTTTACTGAACTGGGGTGATAACTGCCATGGGAGTTTTCCTACATCACAGGCAGACAGAACATAGAGATTGTGGGAGTATTTAACAATTCACTTCAAGTCTAGAATGCAAAACTTTTTGCTGACAGGGACTTTGTGGGAAGGATTGTAATCAATAAAGTCCACTGAGTAAAAAACAAAATTTGTTCCTTCAACATAAGCAGTGTTTATACACTGGTTACGGCTTCACTGTTATTACATTCCAAAATTGTGTCTGGCTATTAATGAGACAGGCAGGCCAGTGACTGCTGCTAATGTATTATGGTGTTGGGAAAAAAAAGTCTGTTATTGGCCCAAACATACGTTCATACTTCATAGCAATTCTATGGGTGTCACTGAGGAATACTACAAATTAAAAGCTACAGGCAAACCTCAGGATGGGACTGAACTTTCTTGCTTTCTCATTTGTATTAGAACAACCATTGTTACCTTTAGAGACTCAGTGTTAATGGAAATTCTGAGTTTCTTTTGATCTGTTCTTGTGTAGGTTTTCTTTAATTTCCTCTCCAGGCCATGCTCTGAACTTCAATTCTATTCCTTTGCAACTTTCCTTTCAAAAACACATGTACTAACTGACGATGTTACTGTTTCTTCCCATAGTGTCATTGCTTGCAGGAAAATGAGGGGCTACTACATAAATATTCAATGAACTTCAGGTTATTCCATACATTGTGAGAGTTAAAGCTATTCAGAAATTTTATGTAATGATTATTATCTTGAGGCATATATTAAATGGGAGATTTCCACCATAAACAATAATTTAGATGATATTTCATTTTAAATCAAATTGTTATTTGAACCTCTTGAGGGCTGGAAGTTTTCTGGCTTCTTGTTTCCTGCTTTTTACTATATCTTTTATTTATACAAATTTGTTGGTTATAACAAAATAAACTAGAGCAAAAAAAACCCTGAACACTCAACTATCCTTGAGACAGTCCAAGTTTGATTTAGTTGGTAGTTTGAGTTTCCCAGGTATGTATGTATGAGATTTGAAGTACATGACTGCAGGTCCCCAGTCACACTGGTGTAACACTTGTAACACTTTCTCCACATACCCTTAATAGAGAGAGAGTACAGGTACGCAGAGAAGATGGTATGCAGATTCCTATACCCACATTATAATTTCTCTTTTGCCCCCTCAGATCTGTTTACACTGGTGGGAAATGCCAATGGAGCTCCATGTGCTCTCCCCTTCCAGCTGAGTGGTCAATGGCACGCCGGGCGCACAGCTGCCAGCAGGTCTGACGGCTTACTCTCGTGTGCAACAGCCGCCGACTTCGATGCAGATCATTGTATGAGTCCTGCTCAACTGGCGGTAAGTCCCAAATGATGACATAGATGCTAAAACACAACACTGTTAGGTAAATGTGTCAATACTGAGATGCTGTTACTAACACAGAAGGGAAAAAGCTTGTAATGACCTTATCATACTCAAAAATGTCTCTTGCACGATATAACATTCTTTACAGAAGAAATAAATGTTTCCTATGAGTCTACAGTCAGGCTGAAAGTTGTCTGGGTGTGTCCATCAGTAGCTAACACCCAGGAAAAGACCAGGATGCTCTAAATATAACTGCATTCAGCATAAAAGCATCTGAAAACTGAGACACTACTCACAGCCTAACTCTCCTTGCCTGATTGCTGTTTGTGGTAACAGTAGTACAATCTTTTCTACCCATGCAAATCCTTGTTCTGTACTACAAGTTTGGTCTGCTGTTCACAGGAGAAGGTAGTTTGTTTTCTGAAAGACATAAGAAGATTGTATCAAAGATCTTATTGAAATAGCAGCATCATCAGCCTTTCCCTTGTAATGTTTGCGATAACAGTACAAGATAACGTTATCTGAACAGATAAACGTATGTGCATCTGAGTGCAGGATGAAGTACACAAAAATACCATATTAATGAAGATATTAAAAATGCTGCCTCAGACCTCATTTTTCAGTGCTATGCCACAGATTCACTATTTGTAATTTTGACAGGAGTATTGCTCTGAGAAACCATGTCCAATTCATTATCAACCACCAACACAACCATTTTCACTGATATTACTGAAAATTATTTCCTGGTGCAATATGGCATGCAGTAGCTTGAAAAAATCCCAGAATATCCTCACTATATAAACTAGTAAACATGAAGTATTTGGCATTACAAAATTGATGGGTCACTATCACTGACAGCTGAGTCTACAATTAAAAAAGAATGTTAAAAATCTGAACTGAATCAGCAATAAAGAAACACAATAAAAAATAGAAGACATTTATTCTAAGGAATCATTCAAGAAATTCAATATCTTTTCCTCAATGAAAGAGAACGTTCAGGGAAGCTGTAATCACACCTTAATAGCACTTGCCTGGGGAACAGTTTTGCTAACAGTGAGCTCTCAGGAGACAATTTCTAAATTCCAATTAAACACAGTGCAGATCAGAATTAAGAAATACATTTTAAAAAAATCATAGAATCATAGAGTCAAGTCCACCACTAAACCATGTCCCTAAGCACCCCATCTACCTGTCTTTTAAATGCCTCCAGGGATGGTGACTCACCCACTTCCCTGGGCAGCCTGTTCCAATGCTTGACAACCCTTTTGGTGAATATATTTTCCTAATATCCAATCTAACCTCCTCCCCCCCAGCACAATTTGAGGCAGTTTCCTCTTGCTCTATCACTTGATATTTGGGAAAAGAGACCAACACCCACCTTGCTACAGCCTCATTTCAGGTAGTTGTGGAGAGTGATAAGATCTCCCCTCAGCCTCCTTTTCTCCAACCAAACAACCCCAGTTCCCTCAGCTGCTCCTCATTAGACTTGTTCTCTAGACCCTTCACCAGCTTCATTGCCCTTCTTTGGACACACCCCAGCACCTCAATGTCCTTCTTGTGGTGAGGGGCCCAAAACTGAACACAGGATTCAAGGTGCAGCCTCACCAGTGCCAAGTACAGGGGGACAATCACTTCCCTAGTCCTGCTGGCCATGCTATTGCTAGATACAGGCCAGGATGCTCTTGGCCTTCTTGGCCACCTGGGCACACTGCCGGCTCTTATTCAACCAGCTGTTAACCAACACCCCCAGGTCCTTTTCCACTGGGCAGCTTTCCAGACACTCTTCCCCAAGGCAGTAGCACTGCAAATATAATTAATGATGGCATAGTTTGAAAAGCAAACTTTCCATAATTGGGAATGTTTGCATTTCAGTTGCATTTCAGCCAAGAATTAATTTGGGCATAGCATATGAGCTGCTGAACAAGTTTTCAGAGTAGATAATGACCAAGGTACAGTTTTGTATTATTGATTTCTTTACACTATTTTTTTTTCACCTGTAGATTATCAGATTTGATTGGGGAAACTGAAAATAAAGAATAAAAGGCCCATCTCTGCAAACACTCTTACACTTAATAAAGAGTAAGCTAACCTAAGAGTATGGGATTTGGGGGTCTGAGCATTATTTGCTCCAGAATCTCATTTCACAAGTAAGCATCCAGTTAAATTTTCTCATAACATTTTGTGTAAGATGTTTATAGCAAACTGCAATACTAAATCTCCTCTCTCTCACACAGACAATGGCAGATCCTTTGACTACCCGATAAACTACCAGTTAGCTCTTGTGTGGCACCAAGCAGGGAAGAGCTGCCCGCAGCAGAACACAGAGTTATTGTCACAGAGATACATGAACAAATGTATCTAAGAGGTAAACTAACAAGCAAGACTCTATAAAAAGAATGTCTAATAGTTCTCTTCACTTATTACAAATGTTTCAGTGCCTTAATCCATTACAATGAATAGCTGATGTAATAGTAGTATATGAAGTGTTAGAGAAATAGCATAATTGCTGTAAATTAAGCTTCTTTTAGGTGGAACTTTTGTACGTTGTGGAATTGCCATTTGAAATTATTTCTATTACTGTTTTTTTTTTTTTCAATGTAAGTTAAGAATTTCCAGCTAATTAAGCAAAAGTTGTCTCAAGCTCAGAAAACACCAGAAAAGTCCCAGAAATGGACCTAGAAGTAGGAAAGTCATTATAGGAGGCAGTCATATGACTTTTGTGTTAAGAAATCTGTATTCTTCATACATCTAATGAAATAGATTTTTGGAAATATGATACAAATTTTAAACAGAAAACTATTATAAATTTAAACACTTTCAGGATTTATGCATAGACTCTGTAGAACAAAGGCCTTGTATGAATTGCATCACACTCAAGCAAACTTGTAACATAAGTATTGACAGTTTTCAAAGCTTCTAACTGTAGAATAGCATTAAATTTAGATTAACAAATATGCAGAATAGTCTTTTGCCATTCTTCACCCTTTAATTACAGAACAAATGCTCTGAGTTTATTTCCAGTAAAGATGGATTTTGTATGGAACTTAGAAATCACTAAGTAGACATTTATTATCTTCCTCCAAACTTTGAAAATGCAAGCATTTCCTAGCAAATCTCGTTAGAATTTAGCTCTTTTGGTTACCTAGATTTCATTGGCAGGAAGCGATCCTCTCTCTGGATGGGGCTTAAAAGCTTGAATCTCAAGAGAGGCTTACGGTGGAGTGGTGGCATTCCCTTCAGATACTTTAGCTGGGCACAAGGTAGTAATCATGTTTTTAACAGTTTTTGGAATTAATTTCTCCTGCTAGAATGCTGAATGCATAATAATTTCTGTCCTGTAGTATTCCCCATGAACATGAGATTGAAAAGCTGAGAATGATGCTTTTCTTCACTGGATTAGATCACAAGGAGTTTCAAGCAGAAGAGTTAAATAAACTCCTTTCCTATCAGAAGTAGATAAAGTGAAAAGCACTAGTTGAGCTGTAGCATGCTAGGAATGCCTTCAAGTAAGTTAAAACCTTTGTGTCTCTTCAACTGTCACAAGGGTTATCAGACCCTGCATCCTGCAAGGACTCGGCTGTCAGTGAGCATCAGTCTTTCAAAGCCTTCCCTTTCGTTTTTTATGCTTTTCCTCTTTTCTCCTCTTTAGCATTCCAGAGAGGCAGTTTATCTTTGAAAGTTGTTTAATGATTGTCATGGCAACAACTGGTTGCAGCAAGTGCTGAGCATTTGTTTTCTGAATAATACACACATATTCCATCTTTTGGCCTTCCCCAAGTCTCAAAGGCGACACCTGTTTTTATCTGTCACAGAAGGTGAAGAGAAAGCCCAGAGTTCCAAAGGGCCTGAATATAACTTATTTTTGTTCCAGCACACCACTGAAAGCTGCTGGACCAGAACCTGGCATTGAAAGGAAAGACTCCGCTGCAGGGGCATTGTGGAAAAGAGATTTATTTTCACATGTGATTTGCTATGTCTCATCCAACAGATGTGTCTTATCCTCTATTACAGGCATTCCATATTATTATTTTTGTGCCCTGCTAAACTCCAAAAACTAGAAGCCATTTAACATGCTCGCATAAAGAGGAAGCCTTCCCTGTCAGGCTTTATCCAATCCAGGTTCCCACCATTCCCTACTCAACTGCCAGACAACATATCCCACACATCAGTGGCATTTTGTTTTTTGTCTTGTATTTTTAACAAATAATATTCATACACTGAGCTTGGTGTAGCTCTACAATGCAGAGCTAGAACTCTAATTTTCAGGTTTTGAAATTTCTTTCTATTGTTAGCACCCGATGGCTCTTACTCTGAAGAATGCTCTTATTTCTTCACATCTGTAAAATTTCCTTGTCCGAATATGAACTAGGTTAAGATGCTGCCTTACTGTGTTCCTGCACAAAGATATTAGTTTAAATTATGTCCTCTGATTTCATGAATGTTACTGAGTGTTTTAAGCTCATTACTTAGTCCTGTTAGCATAACTGGATGCTGACCACAAATTGTGTATAACACTAGATGCTTCAGGAGCTGTGAAGCTATGAACTCTGTTTTCCTGCAGCATCTACGACATTGCAACCGTAGCAGCACCAGCTAGATCTTCAATATCTGAACTCTTCAGTCCAGCATCTAGTGACTGGGCAGCGACATCATTTATTCTGCAAGAGGTTGTGAGCTACATATTTCTCAGCAGACATAGGGCTGACCCCTGTGCAGAGGCTGATTAAACAGCTGGGGAGGCAAGGAAATGACTTGCTGCAGCCTTTCCATCAGCGCAGCCTCAAAGTTCAGTCTCTCTTCTGTGCAAGCAGCAATTTTCACAAAACTTATAGGAATGTCTTATTTTTTGAAACTGCTATTTTGCAATCAAATACAGCAGACAGTGTGAATTATGCAACATGCATCTAAAGAAATGTTTTGATGAGTACTTTTAAATTACATTTCCTTATCTCCAGCAGAAAAATAACTGTAGCAATGAAGTCATGAGTCCATAATTGACACATGAAAAGGCCAGAAGCAAATTATTCTTTCAGCTGCTGACATAAAACCTGTGCTACATAAAAATAATTTGGTTTTTGTAATATGAGGGAAGCTCTGAGCCTAAGCCTGAGAAACTGTTCAGTACTAAATCCCAGAAGAGATGCTAAATGGGAAAACCAGCCATGTGAGCTGAGAGTTGGCTATATCTGCATAAAGGAAAACTCCACACTGGATCCTTTTATTCTTCCATCAAGTATGTCAAGCAAACAAAAACTCTTTGATAAAGACAGAATTTGTGTCACTAAAAAGAAATTGCGCAGCTATTAAAAATAAATTTTAAAAGCATTGTTATTTGTTCTTCTGTTTCGATGAATGGCACAGAAGTTATTTCTTTAACCAAATACATTTAAATACTGGAAATGTTTCAGGAACCCACTTTTATTTCATGTTATTATGCATTATCCTAGAGGCACTGGTCTAAGCCATACACTATCACAAAAGTATCATGGACTGCACAGACATGAAAATAAAGTTAGAGATGCTTCACCCTTCCCGCAGTGCATTCTAATGAAAACACTGAGGGTTATCACTGAAGGCTTGCAAAGACAGCATCAATAGGTTGNAAAAATAAATTTTAAAAGCATTGTTATTTGTTCTTCTGTTTCGATGAATGGCACAGAAGAAAAGCACAGTTATTTCTTTAACCAAATATATTTAAATACTGGAAATGTTCCTGGAACCCATTTTTATTTCATGTTATTATGCATTATCCTAGAGGCACTGGTCTAAGCCATACACTATCACAAAAGTATCATGGACTGCACAGACATGAAAATAAAGTTAGAGATGCTTCACCCTTCCCGCAGTGCATTCTAATGAAAACACTGAGGGTTATCACTGAAGGCTTGCAAAGACAGCATCAATAGGTTGAAACCACCTTCCCAGTGAGACTGCACGTAACCTAGAAAGATGGCAAAAAAGAGCAAGTTCCTTCAGACCCCTTTTCTGCTACGCATTTCACCTCTGATCTATTTAATGAGACTTATTATGAAAATCCATGTGTGCAGACAATTACTTGTGCTGCAGTAATAATGCCTTTATGAAATATGCAAAACATAAGCGGGTGGTGTATATTGTGTGAAAACATTATATGTGGAGTTCCAAAATATTTTTCTGTCCAAAAGTGAATGTTTCACACGAGTGAAGCCCAGTTACCTCTAGCTTTATTATTTTCCTCTTTTCTTTAGATGTAGTGTGCAACAGCAAACAGACCAAAATGTTTTATTTTTATGAGGAATAAACAGAAGTACTGCTTATTATAATCACTCATTGATCATTCTAATTAGTTAATTGACTGATTTCAAATGTAACTGGAGTTATTCTAGACCTGAACTTGTCCTATTCAAGAACTTGAAATATCTGTTGGTTTTGAGGTGATGTGTGCAATGCCCAGAAGGATTGTTGCCCTATGGTGATCACTGTTAAGCAGTTCATAGAGACCCCAGATTATGGGGAGAAGCATTTCAAACCTGCAATGAAATCAGTGAAATCAATGGCAATCCAGCCAGTATCCACAACTGAGTATGGCTTCATACTACCTTGGATTGGCTACAGTGTAGCCAAGTGTTTCTACAGGGTAGTGTTTGGTAGAAATGGAGAATTGTAGTATTAGAAAATTCACAAGTTTTTGGTTTTTTTTAAATTTTTGTCTGTTTGATATTAATATTTACAGGGAAGCCCACAGTTATATAGGTTAAAAAACTCAAACACCAAAAAAAACTGCAAGAGGAATCATTAGTGCTCTCTTCATTTTCTTTTTCATTCTTTTAATTTTGATTTGCATTTGTTTTTCACTGCATGAAATCACTTGAAGGAAGTAACAGCTCTAGTTACTGCAATATTTAGGCTGATTATCTTCCTCAGACACCCTGTAGTTGTAGATACAGTAGTGGACTTTTACTGATAAAGCTGAGGAATCTCATTTCCTGCTGGTATCTCCTTTTTTAACTTCCTGAAAGAAGAACATGAGTTAGATCTTAAAATAAACTCCACTGTCATTTAATCCAGATGAATATGTAACATGGCAATTTCAGCTCATCTCCATAAAAACTTGTTCCCATAGACTGTTTCAACCCAGGTACTAGCATAGGTGAATTTCCATTCTTAGAAGCTGTGGATGAGCTGGGGATTGGTCTGACCAATGACCTCAGCACTCAAATGTACTTTGAGTGGAGTGATGGGATTCCTGTGACATACACCAAATGGTTGCCTGGAGAACCAACCCATGCAGTCAATGAGCAAGAAGATTGTGTCATTATAGCAGGAGAGGTAGTTCTAAACTAAATTTAAAATTAAATTAAAGATAAGTAGATAAATGTTCATATCTGATTGTGAGTGTATATTATACACCAAGTAAACCTTAAGAGTCTCTCCATGACACTTAGTCAGCTTAACATTAACACGACATGTTCATCTTCCTTTCTATTGGGTTTATTTCCAGCTTTTCTCACCTTTTGAAGGATTTTTCAAATGATCCCTGGATTGGCTTGAACTCAACTTTGGACCAATGGAAGTGCTTCTCCTGGGCTTCAGATTCCCCAGAACTTGTAGAACTAGTTTTGTTTCCCAGTCTACATCCAGAAAATGACCACAATCTGCAACAGGTAAATAACTCTTAGCATTTACCATCAAGTCAAATCTGAGGAGCAGTATCACTTCAACTAAACAGCTCACTTTGCTACAGACATTGCTTCGGCTTTCTCCCCAAGTTGTTCATTTATCTTTACACCGGGATCGGTGATAAAAAGTCTTAATGTTTGAGTATTCCAGCTATCTCAGAGCACAAAATGGCATTGCTGTAATTTTGCCAAAGAAATTTCTATGAAAATAAGTATAAATATGATTTCACAATTTAGCTATATTCTTGATTTTGTCAACATTACAGAATATTTTGACTCATTAGAAAATGTAAAATTGCATGCCAAATTGCATTCTAAGATGTTGTAATTTGACAAAAATCCTCAGATTTGATGTATAATATCTTTTTCTACTTTAATACTCTGGAAATCTAATTTGAGAGCTGAATGTTCCATAATAGGGAAAGAAATAGACTGTAGAAGACTCCCAGGAAGGAAATGTAATTTGGCAGAACATTTAATTTTAATTCCATCTGCATTTACCTTCTCATTCAAAATCTTCCTATTATATCAATCACTACGGAATTCATTCAGGATGCAGTTTAACGTCTGTTCTTTCAAAGAAGGATGTATCTGTAAAAAAACAAGTAATGTTTCTAATACATTAGCCTTAATAATGCCTGATAATGTATTTTTATTGAATGGTGTAAAAATGTAAAACATCATACGTTTGTGTGCAATAGACTCTAACATCAGGATTCAGCTTAAAATTATTACAGATCTTGTGGGCAGTTTCTCAGAAATTAACATATTCGAAAACACTTTTAGAAAAAACAGAAATCTGACTCTCATTTCATGTGTTGTTGGCTATGTCGACTGAGGAGGTCAAATGCTCTTGGAATGAAAGTGCCTATCATCCTCCTAGAGGAGGATTCTTAGCTCCATCTCTCTGGGAGAGAAATTGTCACTAGCAAGTGAAATTAGGGGGAATTGTTGGCAGCATCTGGACTTAGGAAGTTTAAAATGCCTCATTTTTTTTAAAGCACTCAGAATAAACATTTTCTTTCCCTTCCAAAAGCACATGAAAACACAGAGATGTCAACAGAAAATACAGGTAAGCATACTTTCTTTTAAGTAGAATTATAAGGAGATGCTCAAACACAAGAAGAAGATAGTTTCTAGGTATTAACTTTGAGAGTATTTAAAAATAAAAACTCCATAAACTTCATCTGTGTCTAAACATAGGAAGCAGGTTATTCTGAAGTAAATTGGGTTTTGATCAGAATTAATTATATTTTGTTTTGGTTTTGTTAGCAAAAAAACCAAAACCACTTGTTGATCTGAAAATCTACATACATATTGCACTTGTCTCATTTCTGGTTAAAGAAATCCCAATTATTAGTAGATTCTGAAATCTCTTAAGATCAAAGGTGTTAATTCCATTTCACCCACTTACAGAAGGGAAAATACAGAAGTATGTTCCCCTGCCAACACTTGGCTGCTCGTTCTTCTAGCCCTGTCTGCAGTTGGAGCTGGAAGTATAGTTTATTTGTACTTGAGTAAGAAAAAAAGACAAAAGCTGCCATGTATTTAGACTAGGATGGGTGGACCAGAAGCAACTGTGAATATCCAAGAACAAGATACACATACTGACATGAAGCCTGCCAAAATGCCTGTATGTTCCAGCTCACGAAAGACAGCTTATGAATCGGTGAAACCTTAGGTCAGCTTTGCATTTTTCTACCGAGACAATAGTCTCCTCTCTTCACAAATACAAACCTCAGGGCTTTATACAAATACACACACAAATAAACTTGCTCCAAAATTCCCTACAAAGTGTTACAGTTTCTTTTTTTTTTTAGTTTGGGGAGTACACTTGTATTTTTCACATAAATAAGTATGGCTGAAAAGTTGGCTCCAGAGTTGTTAAGGGAAAACTCTGATAGATATTTATTATGTGATATTATTTTATTTAACTCAACGTAGAGAGTCTCCTTTTCTTTCATATCTTTGCATTATTTTTCCTACAGTATTGCTTTGGTGTCATCTTGACTATGATGGGAAACACCACCCATTTCAGATTTTCATCTTCACAGTTTATGATACTATCTTTTCATTCTTGTAAAACCTATTATTATACCTGCATCTGTGAATTAAATATTACTTCCTCACCAAAAAACAGATGTAAAGATGGAAAAAAATTAAAAGGCTCCTTTATTCCCAATTGTAGTCTGAACTTTCGGAATAATTATGCCATTTCCTACAGCCTTGAACTTTTGTATCATTCTGTAAATACCAATATTTTTCTGCCAGATTCAAAACAAAAATAAAAATACAACGGTGGATGATCTTTCCATCAGATTGTATTTCAGTGATGATGCTTTCAGTATGCAGAGATGCCCCTTTTTAAATCCATGCATGTATAATAAATGGCGACCTTATACTGCATTATATAACTCTCCAGTTGAAAGAAATAAAATCACTGATGTACTTCTTGAAAATAGATTCTTCCATTTTTTGTTGTAATTAATTTTATAATGTATTATCTAGATCCCCTTTCAGCTTTTCTTCAATTGTACACAACAGCAGTTTTTGCCTCAGGGGGCAGTTTATCATTCTGTGTATTTTAAGACATCTATCATCCCTCCTGAGTTATGGAAACACCGTTCTCCAAGCCACGGGAGAGCACCTGGCACTAAGAGGCCTCAGTGAAGAAGCATCTGGAGGAGCAGGGCTACAGCAGAGAAGCCCCCACCAAATATCTATAACAGGAAACAGATTGTCTCTTTGGCCCTTCTGTGTAGTCATAATTTCTTACCCTCTCCCTATGCTTAAGGTCTCGGACTGACAAAAATATGATGCCATACTAAAGCTCGCTTTCAAAGAGATGAGAATATCTGGAATAAGTCGTACGTGAGAAATAGTCTTCTGCACCAAATCATCTGTGCTTATGTCTGAGCAACTTAAGAACACAATTGTATTACCTCTTATTTACCTTTTCTCTAGATACCCAGTAAACAATAAAGGCTCATAAGTAAAAATGTTACAGAGAGCTACTAAGAATGGAAGTACCTCCTTCCTTTAGGAATATTTACTTCATTCGTTTTATCAAGGGCAGTCTCAAAACATGGAGCAACCCTGCCAAGAAGTTTCCTCCTGAGCTTTCAACTATTTGCCCTGCACTCCTTTGCTGGATGGATGCACATTATTCTACACCTTTGGCAAAGGTTTGTAAAGAAGTTTCGTCCATCACAGACATGGGAGAATGTCTAAATATTGTGTGACTTTTCCCTTTCTGGGAAATGTATGATGGTAATAAAAACCAAACCAAACAAACCAACACTAAATTAAAAAACTCATAGAGGTTATTTAAAATATAGTTAAAAATTAAGTAAACCAAAAGTAAATTTTACAATTAATGTAATTTGAACACTTTGTAAAGCTCAGAGATAAAAGACCTTAGATTAAAAAAAATTCTTAATAATAAATCCTATAATATCATCTCCTGTGATAAATAAACAGTCACTGCTATTTTCAGGAGGAAATAGGAAATAGCTGAGAGAGATTTGCACAGAAGTGTGCAAATGAGAAAAACACCACCTGCTTCCCAGGAAGGAGACCAGAGATAAAACTGTTTCCTGGTACGTGCTACAGAAATCTGGGAATACATAGTTATGTTTGCCTCTTGGATGATTAAATAGTGAAAGTGCTTTTCCTGTTCTATACTGGCAAACAGTATAGGCTGCTGGATCCTGCCGTATATATACCCAGCTTAGTGAATCTGACAAATTAAAATTACCTTTCCCAAAACACAAAAGGAAACATACAATAGAAGAGATTAAATTTCTTAATGTTATTTGTAAGTTAACTGTGAAAATTGGGAGCTCACAGGAGAGGTATTCTGGTGACCAAATTCAGCACAGCCTAGGAGCTCCAGAGGAGCCAGGCTGGTATCACCACCATGTGGGAAGCACAGAGAGCTCAAGGGTTGGGCTGCTCTGCGTGCAGGTATCTGTATTATTGTACAAAAATCTTTTGATAGACAGACACAGAAGAGGGCTGGGTTGTGCTCATTTAAACTGTGCAAGGCAGAGGAGACCCTTACCCCTATCAGTGCTGAATCCCTGTGTATCTGCACAAGTCAGTTGTTTGCCTGTTTTGCTTTCTCTTCAAAAAGTCCTCTATACTTAAAACCACTGTCAGTTCAGTGCTCGGGATAAGAACAATACACTTCATTATGAATACCTGGGTTTAAATTTGCTCCAGAGTGGAGAACAAAAGACATCCCAGAACTGAGGTCAAAGATAAGCATTTCTACTGGTGTGCATGTGTGTATTTGTGTAGGATTTTTCCTCTCATTTTCATAAATAAATAATGCCTGATTTTCCTCACCAGTTTCTGAAGGACACACCACCTCCTCTGTAGCTAGGCTGTGATCATTTTGTGATGGGAAAATGTAACTCAGTAATGGAAATACAGAATACTTAGTCTTCTTGCAGCCAAATGAAAAGTTTCATTTTTTCATCTGTGGCCACAGAAGAGCTGCTGTGATACGGTGCTCGAAATACTAGAGTAAAAACACAGGAGTGACTCTCACTGACACAGAAAAAGCCTAAACCAATATGTCCCAGTAACTGAGTTCTGCAGAATTCCATTCTTAATTGATACCTTAAGCAATCTGGCACAGCAGACACTAACAGTTTTTTGTTGATTAACTTTAACGTCAATAGCTCCAGGCTATTTCAGAAAGCAACCACCAAACCCAATACCAACAGATTTGTTTTCCCGCCTTGATTGAAAAGCATTACTTTTGGAAACAAAAATTCAGTTAAATTCAAAAATTCCTGTTGATTTTATTTTTCATATTAATTCAGAACGGAAACTCACCAGGCAGCATTTCTTAAGCAAATGTTAAGAACATTGATAGAAGTTCTTACAAAAGCACAAATCATTGACTCCAACTACAGAGGAACTACATCTAAAATAAACTCTCAAGGCAGCCATCTGCCTTTGTACTCTCATGAACACTTCCCAGCCCAGTGCCAGGATGAATGAGAAGTGTGTCTGCTCATCGTCCTGACAAAATCTCTGTATTTAAAGTACATCCAGTTCTGTTTCCCTGAGCAGCAGCTGACACAGTACACCAGTGGACCTTTGAGAAGGTTAAGTTGTGCCAAGCATCAGCATGAGGGTTTTGCCACTTCTGTCTCCTCACTGATGCATATAGATGAGGAAGAAGAAAAGTAAGCATAAAAGTCTTGTTCCGTCTCATATCAAGTATTGCTGCTAAAAAGTTCCCTCTCCTCTTCTGTGCAGACTGCCATAAAACCACTGTACCCACTTTGGCTACATCCTGCTTATATTTCTCCCATTCGTTTCCTATTATCTTCATCATTTTAATACTAAGCTAGAATAGAAGACTGATATTTTTGGTCATCAGGTTGACAACCTCTGTTTACTAAGAATTTTTCAACTTTTAGTTCAGCTAAATCTGGACAGAACTTATTTTTAATTTCTGTAAGCCCCATTTCTCTTCACAGTATCATAGCTTTAGTCATCGACAAATCTTCAATATCACTTAATCATCACTACATATTAAGATCTTGTATATCTCAGCCACTCCACCCAACACTGCCCTAATACAACTCATTCAAAACATTCCTGAACTATGTGGCATTATTTTCCTAATAATTTCAAATTGTACCATCTTCCACTGGTAAAAAGAGATTAGAAATGGTTCATTACTTGAATTGGATTAATAAATAATGTTCAAATAAGCTTATTTCATAGAATCATCAGATGGTTTGAGTTGGAAAGGACCTTACAGATCATCTAGTTCCAACCCCCCTGCCATGGGCAGGGACACCTCCCACTAGCCCAGGTTGCTCAAAGCCTCATGCAGCCTGGCCTTGAACACCTCCAGAGATGGGGCATCCACAGCCTCCCTGGCCAATCTATTTTGCATCTTGTTACAGTCTCCTCCTTTTTCCCCTGCTGTGTGACTTTATTCCTCTGAACCTTTGGTTTTCATTTTGACTTTTATGCATGCCTTAGGCAAAAGATTGTTGCAATAGTCTGGTGGAGACTTTTGAAGGCAGTGTGCTTCACAAACGTGCCTCCTAACATAACAAGGTGCCTTCTGACTGCTCATTAAGTTCAGTTCTTGATCTGTGTCAATCCAGCTGAACGAGGCAAGTGAGCAAAGAGACCGAAATGGTAAGTCTTCAGCACAATTCAGTGCACTGGAGAATCCATTTATTTTCCCTACTCGAGACAAATCACTGCCATTTTTGTAAACTCGCACCGCCAGCACTGTTCCCCCGGCCGCCGGGCGGCCCGTCCCCGCCGCCCCGCAGGCACTGACAGGGAGCGGGGAAGCCTCCGTGCCCCCCCTGGGAGCTGCCGCTGGGGAACCAGCGAGGCTCTCAGGGGCTGAGGGTCTCTCTTCTTTCACGGGTGGAGGTGGGGAGGGGGGCAGATGAGAGCGATCAGAGCAGAGCACCGGCAACACCGACCGAGCGGAGCGGCCGCGGTGCTGCTGTGTTCGCTGCCTGGCGGCCCCGGCGGCTTCGCGCCCGAGTCGGCGGCCAGGGCGAGGAGCGCCATCTTCCGCTGAGCCCGGCGGCGCCATCTAGCGAGCGCGCGGCAGGCTGCGGCCGGGCAGCGAGCCTGGGCCGCGTTCTGGGGCTTTGGGGTTGTTTTAAACAGAGTAAACCCGGCAGAAGCGCTGGAGCCAAAGACGCCATCTGTGGCAGGACAGGAGGCTTCCTTCTCCGTGAATTACCTCCACGGGAGCTGTCCAGGACGTCCCTGCAGAGGACGCGGCTGCGCTGGGGACAGCCGGCCCGGCAGCACGAGGCTGGCCCTGAACAGGACAGGTGAGACCCGGGGGGGCTGAACCTGGGGGCGAGCGAAGGAACTGCAGCGCAGATGAGAGGGAAGTGATTACAGTTTCATATTCAGTTTTTTTAGATGAAGAATGAGAGAATGCCTTCATCTTCTCTCTCTAGCTAGAATTCTCTCTTTTTTTTCTAGTCTAATATGGCATGTACATTTTTTTTCCTCATAGTTCTTATGTTTGAGCTGGAGGTGGAGCAGCAGCAGTAAAATGCTGATGATTTTCTTCTCTTTCTCTCTCTCTCTCTTCCCCCCCCTACTTCCCCACTTGTGGGACCACCGTTTTAATGTTCCAGGTAAGCATTTGTCACCACAGGTGCTACTGGAGTCAGCTTGTACAATATTAGCAGCAGAGGACGTGGGTAAGTCACTGTGTGTTCTGGTGATCAGCTAATTGTGCGACAAATAAAAAACTGTGCCTCAGCGTCACCCTCACTAATAAAGGGATAATAATGTGTGTTTATCTTGCAGAAGCATCCTCGAGATCAGTTAATTGCTTTTAAATCTTAAAATGGAAAAGTCTACAAAAATGCAAAATACATTAGTTTATTATCATTAGTGACACAGAACTGACAGGAATGCTCCAGGCTCAATTTCGGAAACTTGTTGACACACCAGACTTGCCCCTCTTGGGGATATAAAGATGGCCACTTTTATTGCCTTTTTTTTTTCTTCTTACTGTCAGGATGAAGGTATCTCAGTGCATCATTAGTCTTTCTGTAAATGTCCATTTAGTGTCTTTCAGTAAATGAATGTTTTGTGGTTTTTATGTTTTTGCAGACTTTAACGAGGTACATTTATTTCTTTACAGATTTTTCAAGTGAAATGGAATTACATTAGAAGCAATAAAACTTTGACACATCAGAGAGCATCAGTGTAATTGCTAACAGTACTTCTCTCCTTTTCTCCTCTTTTTATTGTCTTTTTAACTGTTCATTAAGATGCTATGGACTACAGCAGATTGAGAGACTTGAAATAAAGAAAACAGTTGTAATGGAAGACTTCCGTTACCTGCATATAGACTTGCATTTATCATATGGTCTGTCATGCAGACAGTACATGTACACATATATCACTGCTTTTTGGAATTAAAATTCACAACAGAAGGTGAATGCATCCCAAGAACACAAGGCTTTGTTCGTGATATGCTGGGTGAAGGTCACAGTAATACTGATCGCATTCTCCCCAAATTTGCCATACTTTAAGAAAAAAATAGAAAAAATATCCTAGAAGTTGTTCTGAGAGAATCCAAAATTCCTGTTTGATCTAGTACATAATGTGTTCTTGTAAACAGCTCCAATGCCAAAGGAATAACAGGTCACAAATACCACATCAGTCCGTAAAACAGTCTCTGTTTCCTGAGCACTAATCTAATTTTCTCCAAGGTAGACCAATAAAAACAGTAATAAGGAAAGAATTGGGAAATACATATTTTAGTTTATAGAAGAGCAAATGTCAGTTTTGTATTGTAAAATCAGGCCTGACAAATCTACTAGAAGGACTTGATAAACATGAGGAGAATATATGTGCTATTCAAAACCCCCTGAATCACCTGGAAAGAAGAAAGAGATGATGACAGTGTTTAATGATTACTCATAGTTATTCATGGTTGTCAAAATTAGAGCTTGACTGTGGACACCTGCAGAAGATTTTTTCCATTGCTGAGTTATGAGATAATAAAATGGGAACTAAATTTAGTGTTATGAAAGCTAAAGTGATGTATTGTGGAAAATTAACCCTAAAAATACATGTGCAGTGACAGACAGTTACCAAAACCATAGAATCATAGAATGGTTTGGGTTGGAAGGGACCTCAGAGATCATCGAGTTCGAACCCCCCTGCCATGGGCAGGGACACCCTCCACTAGCCCAGGTTGCTCAAAGCCTCATCCAGCCTGGCCTTGAACACCTCCAGGGATGGGGCATCCACAGCTTCACTGGGCAACCTGTTCCAGTGTCTCACCACCCTCTCAGTAAAAAATTTCTTCCTAATATCTAACCTGAATCTACTCTCTTTCAGCTTAGATGATCAATATTGTGATTAAGTTACTGGATGCAATGACAAGACAAAGTGATTAAGAGTAAATGTTATGGATGCCTATAAAATTATGTACTTTTTAATAGCCATAGGATGGCACATAGCCAAAAGTGGATTCACCATTGTTTTGGTTTTGTCTGTAAATGCAAATAATAGAGTATCTTTGGACCAAACTAAAATCCCTGTACTGATATCCTCTCTTGCTCTTTGGTTGCTGTATTTTTCCTGCCTGGAAACTAAAAAAGTCAAGGCAATCTGACTACTTCCAGTCATAATTAGTTTCAGGTTTTCTCCTTGTTTGTACAAAAAATGGAATAAATCATTACCTTAGTACAGCCTACTGCATAGACCCCCTCAATTCGTTGAAATGTAGCTTGACTTTTAACATTGTAAAATGAAAACTTTTAACTTTCTGTGTATCACAATAAATGATACTCTAACCTTTTTTTTCCCCAAATTTAGCAAAAACAGTTTAAGGATCACATTCAAAACTGAAATGCGAATTCTACATGCAAACAAGCCTGTAACCATGTAGAGCTGCTCCCTGAGAAATTTATTTGAAATTCGCTGCTGCTAAAACCAGAGGCCTGCCTAGTGTAAGCTGGGTTTGTTTGTGCTGCTGTGTAGGCTCTGCTCACTCTAGTCAAGTGCACTGTGCTGCACGTTATGCAGTGACTGGCAGGACTGGAGCCTTATATAAATATGATAGATGAAGTGTCTTGATGAATTCAAGTAATTTGTGAGTATCCAGCTGATGTACTTTATCTCTCTTTCCTTGAGAAAATGTCTCAGGGAATTGAGACATTCATTGTGATGGATTTTGCATGGCAAATGTCAGTCCCAACCAGTGAGTTATTTTCTATATTTATATTGGTTTTGGAATGGCATTAATTTCACTTATACAAACACTTTTGTCAGTGAAATTCATCATGGTCTTACCAATTCAGCAGAGGTTTAAGTAATTCTATCTTTTGGGCATGTCCCACGATGTATTATTAAACAAACTTGGTTAAAAAGCTGTAGTAACAAATAACTGTAATAGCTGTTGTAGCTGTTATATTTGACAGATTAGCATATGGACAAGGAAATATTTTCTTATTACACAGTTTGAAGCACTCACTATTTAGTCCCACATTTTAATTTTTATTACAATTTTTTAATATTAAACATAAATCCTATGTTTTATATTAAACCATTAAGAAAGTGATCTAGAATTATTGCCAACCTTAAGCAATCATTATGCAAAGGTATCATTGCAGTACTTGGTAGGTTCAGTAATTGTACTGTTTTATCTCTGTTCTATCTTTGTAGCAGAAAAATAGTGGGCAATTGCAAGTGCCATCTTTTAAAGTAAAAAATATAAAGCCAGTTCTCTCAACTATGGTGAATGAGAGAAAGATGCAATTAATATAGATCTCTAAATAATAAACATCTTTTGTGGTCAGTTGCTTTCCCTGTTCAAAAAGACATGAATTTAAGTCTGAGCAGGGTCTTCAGTGTAGTGTTGTATTATTGCTTAAGGAGTAACAAGCAGTGTGTGAAGAAGGGAAATATGCACAGTCTGCTAGTTTTCTTTGATGTTTTCTACTAGTCTGGATTTTTATGGCAATGTTGCAAATCACATAGCAGAGAAATGAACTGTGGAATTGCTACAAGTTTGAGATAATGAATATTCATTGGCTCAATTAAAAAAATAAAAATGAAAGCTTGGTAGGTTTTAGTGATAGTGTTGCAGCTGTCTTCCATATTTGTACAATAGTATGTAATCAAACTCCAAATGAATTCTTTGTTTTGATAATATTTTTTATTATGCTGTTGTCATCGTTAATGTTTCATGTATGGTCCTCCCTGAAACATGATTTAAGAGCTCCATTCTATCAAATTAAATGGATTCTTTATTAAACTAACTACTTATGAGGATGTTTTACGTATTAGTTTAAGATTCTTAGCCTTGGGTCATATCCTGGATGAGTTCCCAATTTGAGTTATAGCCAAGGCTAGAAACTGAATTTCAAAAATATTTATTTCATATGAACATTTAAAGAAAACGTCATGGGACAAGTGTCCAGGTGTACCACTGATCTCACCAGTTTCCTGCCCTTTGTAAAGGCCAGATTCCTCTTTGAGCTGCTGGGATTGTGTGCTATTACATAGCAGCCAAGATTACAGCCACCATAAGAGCACCATCAGAATTAAAAGCACAAATGGCCATTTTATTGATGAAAGGAACCTTAAAAATTTCATCAGTGATGACCCCCATGTATCCTTATCAAACAACAGTATTTTATCTTGCAGATGATGGGGAACGTAGGTTCTGTAAAAGAAACTTTCATGCTTTCATACGGGCAAATACTGTTTTAGGCAGGCTAACACAGCAAAGGTTGGCTATGTTGATGTATACACTTAAATTTCCCACCCTTAAGCAGGTAGGTGTTACCTAGTACTGCTACTGTTTCCTCTATTCTAGCATGTAGTACTGTTTACTGTCACACTCCTGCAAATCCCCACAGCAAGGCATGTCCACTCTGGTGTGCAGCTCTGCTTCAGAGGGTCACAGCACTCACTGTGGCTGGGAGTGTCTCAGTGCCCGTCAGCTCCATTATCCTACACCTAGTAAACAGCAGCTGGAATTCATGCTGACAAATAAGGAAATATCACTTGAGCCTACAAAGGAAGTTAGTATATTTAGCTAGACTTCTCTCATATTGGCTCGCTCTGGAGCAGCTCTTTCCTGAACTGTGTTAATAGTGGAAGTAATATATTGGATGTATAGCAGCCATGGTCAATAGAATCAGCAGGAATTGAGAAGGAAGGATGTGTCTATACATATGTTTAGTATTTCCTAGTTTAGGCAGTTCCTGTTTAGGTACAAACACAGTGATCTCGGAGAGTATAAGACTAATTGCCTAAAGCAGCTTTAATGTGTTCTTAAGGCAATGAGTAACAGCTTTAAACTCTATTGGGCAGTGACTCCCTTATTTGTGGAGCATTTCTCAGCCTTTTGTCAGCACAATGTGCTGTGTCACTGTCTTACATAAAACCACTCTTGCTGAATTATGCCAGTATTACTATTGGTGTTAACAACAACTGGAAGCAGTCACTACAATTTAGACCATATACTCTTGTTTTCAATGAGATGCTACATATACTGTTTAATTTCCTTTGCTTTTAGACTAGTCGTGTTTCCAAGTGACTTGTATGTTGAAAATGTGCTGTATTGCTCATAAAGCCAAAAGAAAACAAAATAAGACTCTATACAGTGTTTGCATGGAACTAGCTGAAATCTGAAAGACAACTTAAAAGGAAAATAACTTCTCTGTAAACAGCTTGAAAGTAAGCAATTTAATTCAACAGTTCCAGTTTGGGGAAATTATGTTTTAAATGCACCAACAATTGCATTTAGCGGGTTAGACACATATGAACAAGAAGCATTTGGAAAAATAGGAACTTCAGGAATTGGGTAGGATCAAGTGCTTCAGACAGAGTAAGAGAGAGAAGTCATTCGAACAAGCATGAATTCCTGAGGAAAACTGGAGAGACTACTGCCAAGTAAAACCTATCAGTCATCAATTCTAAACATTATCTTTTAGAACTGAATCTGTTCGCACTCAGACAGTATAAGGTCATATTTCAGTTTGTTGAAAATAATGTAGAAAATACCTGGATTATAAATAATTATTTTTACAAAAGCATTCTGGTAATTTTCTTAAGGTATGCTCAAGAGGAAACAATACCAACTGACATTTTCAGGTTAACTGAGTCCTGCATGAAATTAATGGCTCACAGAGAGTGTTCCCCGAGACACTAAGACAATGGTAAGAAACAAGATTTTCTGCAAGAACACCAGGATGTGTTGTTCAGCTACAGCTGTGGTTAATCCAAGAAACATGTGTTTGTCATTTGAGTAAATGCCTTTAAAATGCCTGACTAGGCACCAGGTGAATTTATATTTAGAGTTTACTGTCATGTCAGTGGTAAGAGGTATCTTCTAACATTTGATGGTGGTGAACATGCTGTGGGACAGGACTCTTGGAAATAAAGGTATGTTTTTTCCTGTCCTCAGCTTCAGTAGTTGTAAGCTTTAGTGTATGGCATGCTATATATATCTACCACCTCTCCCTTCAGCACACATTTTCCCTGCGTTGATTTTTAGAGACAAGCACCTTAGAGAACATGTGGGAGAAGGGTGAAAACCATTGCAGATTACTGACTTTATACATCATTACCAAAGTTAAGGTGACCTACAAAACAATATAATGATTCCAGGAGCAGTGTTGTATTAAGGTGGCTAACTAAATCAAATGCCTGCTACCAGTATTTGCTCAGAAATACATGAGAAAAGGAAAGGGTTCTCCTAGTTCTGCTAAAAAAAAATAAAAAATGGTACATTTGATTTCAGCTATGCAAGAGTGTGGCGTACTACCCACATCTTGAGTATTGTTTGAGTTTGGGGACTCCACATCTTGGCCAGGACATGGGGTCAGAACAGGTACAAAGACAAATAAAAGGATTTAGGGATAGAGCATTGCTTTATGCAAGAGAAACTAGAAGGAAAATACTTAAATCTGGACTGGAGAAAGTTGATAAGAGATATTATGGATACATAAATATTATTGTACACTGTAAATTTACAGTACCTAGTAGGAGATTGGTTTAAAAGGGATGAAAGAAAATGTTCTTTTCCACACTGGGTAGGGAATTTCTCTGAAAATTTTTACCGCAGGATCTTATGAAGGCAGGCAGTGCAAAAAAAGTTCAGGTACGTTTGTGGAAAATAGGTTTATAAGCATATACTAAAAGCAACAGTCATGGATGTACTTTCAAACACCTAATTCTAATGACTACACGTGTTGGGGATATGAAGGGAACAAACCACAGACAGGGCCAGGCTTGGGTGCAGTGTCTGAATAGCATTTTCTGTCATTGCAACAGAATGCTGAGCTAGGTAAAACATTGCTCAGAGCCAGTGGGCATTTCTTAGCACTTATGGTCCTCTGCTCCGGTTATCTTTTTGATTATTCATTTAA
>VZTO01023578.1:575-35645 GCA_013400615.1 Syrrhaptes paradoxus | reverse complement strand
TCTGTGATTCTGTGAAATATCCACCATATTTACACTGAAAATCCTTGTATTTGTTTATCTCTCTGCTCTGGTTTGCCCTTGATTTTTGCAGTGGTGTTGTGATCAGTCAAATGTTCTTCTTTGGTGGCTCAGGCAACCATATACAGAGTACAGTTTTTAGAGTGGAACTGAGTGCAAGATAATAATGGAATGGTTTGGGTTGGAAGGGATTGCAAAGATCATCAAGTTCCAACCCTACTGCCATGGGCAGGGATACCCTCCACTAGACCAGGTTGCTCAAAGCCTCATCCAACCTGGACTTGAACAGCTCCAGGGATGTGGCCATTTACAACTTCTCTGGGCAACCTGTTCCAGTGCCTCACCACCCTCAAAGTAAAAAAACCAACATTCCTAATACCTAATCTAAATGTACCCTCTTCCAGCTTAAAACCGTTGCCCCTTGTCTTGTCACTATACTCCCTGATAAAGAGTCCCCCCCTGCCTCTCCTGTAGGCCTCCTTTAAGTACTGGAAGGCTCCTATAATGCCTCCTCAGAGCCCTCTCTTCTCCAAGCCGAACAATCCCAGCTCTCTGGGCTTGTCCTCATATGGGAGGTTCTCTAGCCCTCTAATCATCTTTGTGACCCTCCTCTAGATCATTGAGCTTGATCAGAGAAGTCTGCGTGCAAGCACTGGAACAAATAACTCCAAACTACTCTAATTCAAGAGTTGTCATTCCCTTTTTTGTTTTTTCTGCAGGCTCTAGACTTCTTGAAAAAATGTTACTGTGGTGCCAATTTCAGTGTATTGATCTCTGACATGCAGCATGTGGTCCAAGGCATCTTTGTGTTCTGTAGAAACTTGAGGAGGGACAAACTTGTATATTCATGACATGACTATAGGTGTTATCCTAGTGCATTGTGGTTATAAGCAGGTTGCAGGGTTCTGCTATTGCACTCTTGTCTTTTGCCTAAAATTTTAATAAATAAAGGTCTGAGGAAGGATTTGCCCCTTTTGGTGGAACAGAAGGACCAAGAGGAGAAGGAAGATCTTGCAGTTTGTCTGGTTACTATCTGTTACTTTATGTTAATGCAAAATAGTGTTGGAACTCCCAAAAGAGCAGCTTAATATCTTTTAAGACCCATAATTGTCCGTAAAAATAAAACAATGCTCTTGACAAGCTGGACTAGAGCAGATAATACTAAGTTTATGGAATGGGACAGCCTTGGATTTTTCTCTGGTTGCAAGAAGCTGAGAACCTTTAAAGACATATCTAATCCATATTAGAACGGGTATGTGTCCAAGTTGTATCAATAGAATGAAAAGTAGTTTTTTCCCCACTGATTTAGTTAAGTCTGTGCTGGATTGCTTCTTTTGACTTATGCTTGGAAGTATGAGTGTGAAAATTTACAACCAGAGCCAGTTATAAATCACTATATGTTGAGGAATCCCTGAAAAAAGACTTATGCTGACTGGATTGAGTTACATTTACAGCAGTGCAACTTCTGTATGCAGACAACTCCTTATTGTTCCCAGGCTGCTGCTTTCACTTTCCACCTCCTATCACAGCCAGTGCTGATTTCAGAGTAAGAGCAAACAGGAGCTATCAAACCTTTACTTATTTCTAATTACGCCAAAACTAGTGTCAAAACACAAGCAGTGGACCATCAAGACAGATACTGATATTATTGTCCATCTAAGATGGAGTGTAATTTGGATCTTCTCATTGGCTTTAGCAGTATCTCACAGTGTAAGGTAGAAACCTGATAGGCCTGAGTGGCAAAGAGCATCATCCTTTTAAAGGCAATGGCCCAACAGGCTTTAATTGCCCTGCTCTGCATTGCTGCCTCCATACTGCAGCAATACGTCCGCTTGGCTGAAGCCAGTTGGCTTTATTGTATAATTAATATTGCCTAATAATAGCTAATTTTCAAGAGGCAACCAGTACTCCCACATAAGAGATGGTTCCAATTTCATCTCTGCTTACAATAAGAGGTGCTCCTAGTTTAAAGATTTTATTTAGACTTGTGAGGCTGATGGAGAGTCAGGAAAGGCATGAAGCACTCTGACTGATGGGCTTCCTTCTCCCACCATACCTCATCTGCTCAGGGATTTTCAGGAGAGAAATCTTTGGGTCAAGAGGTGTCACACTACACTGAATGTCAAACCTGAGCTTGGGGCCTTTCTGCCTCTGGAAAGGGAATCCCCATCAGGAAGACTCATAATAGGGAGAGTACAATTGGCACAGTAGGGTAAGAGCTGGAAGAGCATTTGGGTTGAACAGAGGTGATACATTGTGACTGGAGAGCAGCGTTAGCTACTGTGTCTATGAAGTGTAAAATACCTCCTGGTGGAGACAGTAAAGATACCGCTGTAATAAAAATCTGCGAACTGTATTTTACACAGTTCACACGTCAGGCAAAACACACCAGCCAGACATACACTTCAAAGATTTACAAACAGGCAGGCAGACACCTAATGTGCGTGAGCTAACTTTAAATCAATTGGGCAAAGCTTACTGAACACTTAGCAGTGCTGTTGCAGCACAGGAAGATTACTCATGGTATGGATTATCAACAGTGTCACACGTTGCCATGACCTGATTTTGTTTTAAGTTTCCATGATAAAGATATCTAGAGTGGAATAAGAAGTACAACACATAAACAAAATTCCCAAATCTTTAAGCATTCTGTTGTTGGCTAAGGATACAACTTCTGTCATGGTTTGAGCTATTGTAGATCAGGATTAATCACTGTTTATAATCATCTTTTCCTTTCTTCGTCCTTCTGTAAATCAGCTTGATGTGTACCATGGAGATTTCTGCAGTAGATTCTTGCATAGGTCAAGTCTCAGACAATGAGCAAAAGTGTCCTTCACCTGGGTGTCTCCTTTTGCTCCTCCTCAGGGTTGTACCTTGTGTGAACAGTGCTGTGCCTTCTCTGTGTCTCTGAGGCTTCCTGTGCCAGATGTAACTGGTCAGCCTGATCTGTGGCTCAGTGGGTCTGAGCCACATAAGGAAGGGATGCCGCTGCGGCTTGTTAAGGCCAGGGGATGATCTGGGTACTAAGAAAATTCAAGACACTTGCCCCAGAGAATTAAAACAAATTAACTTAAAAGTGTTTCAGTACTACAGTAAGTTTTAAAAAAAAGAAGTGAGGCAATGCAGTTGTTTAGTAAACAAAACATATAGGTGAGTACTGGTAAATCTAATTCTTATACACTTGAGAGAATGAAGTCGCGATGTGTAAGTCCTAAGTTCCTTGTTTCTAAGAATCGCAATCAGTCGTCCAGCTTTTATAACCTTTCAAAGACTAAGGGTCCTGTGATACCTCTGACTTCTGACATAGTCTCAAGTACCATTTCTTTTAATCCTCTTTCCACTTGGCATTCCTTAGGCTAACTTTCGTTAATATGCTTTGAAGTTCCTTAAAACCTACTAATACCATAAAGCAACCTAGACCCTACCACCAGACTATGGGCTGAAGGTGAGCCACCCTGAAAGACTCACTGCTAAAGGAGACCCCATGGAAGACATTTGCTAATTGCACATAGCTACACTGTCATTCCCCTACTAGTATGCGCATCCTGGGGACACGGTCTGACACATCAAATGTATTTGCACTCTCACATAATTACTTAAGGCCTAGGAGGGATATGCTGAAGAAAAATTTCATGTTTGGTGGTTAGACTTGTGACACTGGAGATCTTGATAGGTGGTAACGTCTCCTACATGTCTGACATTTGGAAACCTGAAGCCACTGGCTCAGACATTTCCAAAACATTGAAACTGTAAAAAAAGTGGAACCAAATACTCATCTGAAAAATTGGAAAGATAAATTATCTTCTTTGGAGACAGTGGGAGTTCTGCTGTTAGTGTCAGAAGGACTTGATTTCACCCATAAGAGCTGAGCCAGATCCTTAGCAGGAGATTTAGACACTAAGCCACCAGCTAAGATCCAGGCTGCTGTGTTTTATTCTTATCTTTACAAAGTCAGCAGTCTTTTAGAAAAAGTTCTGCACAAGATTCTTTTTTTAGCCCTGGTTACAGCAAAATGACCCAAGTTATTCTGAAGTTTTGTATTTATAAAGAGATACTGTAAGGTTAGGTGAAAATTGAATGCTTCAAAGTAAAAGAGACTTTACGAATTTTTAAAAAGTCTTTTCAGTGCATGTACCACATGCAGAACGCACCCAAATCTGTCTGTGTGTGTGAGTGAGCTGCAATTTGCTTAAACAGCCTTTCAAATGCTGCAGGTTGGGACCACACATCTGTGCCTTTCTCATCAACACACCTAACTTTTTCAATATTCTAATCACCAGGATAAAAGTCTCTTTGAACTGAATATCAGCTTATCGATTCTGCTGAACCAAAACATGCCCCTTTTATATTGTTCTTCACATGTATAGTAGCTCCAGTTCTGTGATTTCTAAGCTGGATAATCTGTACTGTAAGTGTTAGCACTCACTGTATGAGGATGTTAAACAGACGTATGTGTGCCCATGCATACATATATGCACACACAAGAAATGCAGGAGAAGTGTGTTATTTAATATTAAACTTCTCAGGTCGGATGGATGTTGTTAAAATAATCACAAAATATATATGCAAATATAAAATCGCATGCTATTCTCAGATATTGCAGTAGGCAATCGATAAACCACAGTACTTTGCTTGTGAAACATTGTGAACATGTACATAACTACAGTGCAGAATTTGTAAGGAAAAATCTGTGATAATTCTGTTTTACTTAGTTGAATAGACTAGAGTTACTAGATATGTTGGCCAAGATATGGCACTAAATCTGGCGAGGTGATTGTCTTTAACACTGAAGTAGCTATACTAAGATAATGCAGATAAGATGGCAGCCTTAGTGCTTACCTTCTGTGATTCCATAAAATCATGGCCATAAACAAGGGTTCAAATTATTACTGTGTCTTCCAAGGTAGAGCATAGAGTACTGATGTTGCTCCAAAAGGTAATCTGTGCCTTGAAATTGTTCTAGAAGAAAGAGAGAATGAGAACAGGCTGGCCAATGCAATAGATTGAAGCAGTGAGCTCAGAGGTAGTGGCAGAGCCAGACATGCTCTTTCTGAGTTGTGGTGTGCTTCATTCATTAAGCCAAATTGTTGCTCATATAAAGGCCTTCATTCAGTAAAGCTCTTGGGAGTAGCCTTTTTCATACTCCTCTCGTCTTTCCTGAATAATTTCTTCCCATATTATTTCACTCTACTTTTCTGTCAAAATTATGCATTTCTTTTCAGAGAAGTTTATGTGCATCATTCACTTTAAATTGAGAACTGCTGTTAATGTTGGTTTGTATTCTTTTAAGTGGATTTCTGTTATGTCTTGGTATCAAAAACATTAACCTCCATATGATATATATATTGTTATAATGTATGTTCATTAGGGGGACAGGGACAAACTGTTCATAATAAATTTAATCCTGTTGTAATAATAATTTCATTTGGATCATGGTGAAGATAGCTGAGTGCATGTTCAAGTTAATATTGATAGAAAATAATCCTTTCCTGCCTTCTGAATAGCACATAGTAAAGGAGTGGAACTTGCTGCCACAAGAATACAAAACAAAACATTTAATGAGTTTTTAAGAAAGTTTACATATTTGTACAAGTAATAGTATCCTGAGCATTAGCTAAGATGAAAAAATTGTAAAAGGGAAGTCAGTTCTTAAACTCGAGGCTGTAAACCAAGATTAACCCTTTGGCATGTAGTGGTAAATGCTCTGTGGTTTCTCCTGCCTTTAGAAACAGTATGGCAAATAATTGGATAAAAATGGCTTTGTTTAACCAAGACGTGTGGGTACCTTTTGCTCAAACAGTTTGCAAACCGGAGAAGTCACCAGGAGATGGCAGCATCCACTAAGGCCTTCGTGCATCTGCTACACATGTCATTTGTTGGTGTTGTGGGACCTCCTTGCCTGCAGATTGCTTCAAAATCTTCTGTNCTAACTTTTTCAATATTCTAATCACCAGGATAAAAGTCTCTTTGAACTGAATATCAGCTTATCGATTCTGCTGAACCAAAACATGCCCCTTTTATATTGTTCTTCACATGTATAGTAGCTCCAGTTCTGTGATTTCTAAGCTGGATAATCTGTACTGTAAGTGTTAGCACTCACTGTATGAGGATGTTAAACAGACGTATGTGTGCCCATGCATACATATATGCACACACAAGAAATGCAGGAGAAGTGTGTTATTTAATATTAAACTTCTCAGGTCGGATGGATGTTGTTAAAATAATCACAAAATATATATGCAAATATAAAATCGCATGCTATTCTCAGATATTGCAGTAGGCAATCGATAAACCACAGTACTTTGCTTGTGAAACATTGTGAACATGTACATAACTACAGTGCAGAATTTGTAAGGAAAAATCTGTGATAATTCTGTTTTACTTAGTTGAATAGACTAGAGTTACTAGATATGTTGGCCAAGATATGGCACTAAATCTGGCGAGGTGATTGTCTTTAACACTGAAGTAGCTATACTAAGATAATGCAGATAAGATGGCAGCCTTAGTGCTTACCTTCTGTGATTCCATAAAATCATGGCCATAAACAAGGGTTCAAATTATTACTGTGTCTTCCAAGGTAGAGCATAGAGTACTGATGTTGCTCCAAAAGGTAATCTGTGCCTTGAAATTGTTCTAGAAGAAAGAGAGAATGAGAACAGGCTGGCCAATGCAATAGATTGAAGCAGTGAGCTCAGAGGTAGTGGCAGAGCCAGACATGCTCTTTCTGAGTTGTGGTGTGCTTCATTCATTAAGCCAAATTGTTGCTCATATAAAGGCCTTCATTCAGTAAAGCTCTTGGGAGTAGCCTTTTTCATACTCCTCTCGTCTTTCCTGAATAATTTCTTCCCATATTATTTCACTCTACTTTTCTGTCAAAATTATGCATTTCTTTTCAGAGAAGTTTATGTGCATCATTCACTTTAAATTGAGAACTGCTGTTAATGTTGGTTTGTATTCTTTTAAGTGGATTTCTGTTATGTCTTGGTATCAAAAACATTAACCTCCATATGATATATATATTGTTATAATGTATGTTCATTAGGGGGACAGGGACAAACTGTTCATAATAAATTTAATCCTGTTGTAATAATAATTTCATTTGGATCATGGTGAAGATAGCTGAGTGCATGTTCAAGTTAATATTGATAGAAAATAATCCTTTCCTGCCTTCTGAATAGCACATAGTAAAGGAGTGGAACTTGCTGCCACAAGAATACAAAACAAAACATTTAATGAGTTTTTAAGAAAGTTTACATATTTGTACAAGTAATAGTATCCTCAGCATTAGCTAAGATGAAAAAATTGTAAAAGGGAAGTCAGTTCTTAAACTCGAGGCTGTAAACCAAGATTAACCCTTTGGCATGTAGTGGTAAATGCTCTGTGGTTTCTCCTGCCTTTAGAAACAGTATGGCAAATAATTGGATAAAAATGGCTTTGTTTAACCAAGACGTGTGGGTACCTTTTGCTCAAACAGTTTGCAAACCGGAGAAGTCACCAGGAGATGGCAGCATCCACTAAGGCCTTCGTGCATCTGCTACACATGTCATTTGTTGGTGTTGTGGGACCTCCTTGCCTGCAGATTGCTTCAAAATCTTCTGTTTGAGTCAGGTTTTTTTTCCAGTCTCTTTGTTAAATGTTAATACAGCATTCTGATTAGTTTATATCTGTTGGGCTCAGTGATTAAAGGTTTTTGTATGAAAATGTGCTTCCAGGATGGCAGGGTGAACTCGACACCGTGAGCCTTATTTCTGTTTTCACTGTTTCATAGGAGGAGTGCGGTTTTGTTTTAAAGCTCTATAAGGAGTGAAGGATAATTTACAGCTATGCATGAAGAGATGGAAGCGATTCAGAGACTAGAGGAGGAGGATGGATTACTCATTTACAGAGCCAGTCTGACCTGTTCCACAGACTTGGATGTGGCTTTTTAAAGTGACAGAGTTAGAAGCTGTCCATTTAGCAAAACTCAGGGCTAGGTTTTCTAAGGCTTTTTAACAGTCTTGGGAATGCAGCTAAATATCGACCTGACTTGTCTTGACTTTGGTCCAAGTTACGAACATTTGCATCTGTCAGTGTGCAAATATGCTCAGGAATCTGGATCTTGGAGGAAGGATTTTTTTTTCCCCAGCCAACTAGTTCTGCAGTAGTGAGTGATCTGTGAGCCTGTGTTCAGCTAGGCTTTTTCAGTCCTGTGTGAAGTTGGCTGCGTTTGAGCTGTGTTTGTGTACATACGAGCTTGAGGAGGAAGGGGAATGTGAAACCATTAATGCAGCATTTTTTATCATTTAGTCATTATAAGGACTGCCTCAGTTATTAAAATTACAGCATCTTCTGGTATTACATTTTGATGTATTCCAAACCAGCAAATGTAGGCATGTGGCTTGTTCTTTAGTGCATTTTTTTACTTATTATTTCAAGATTACTTAAAAAGCTTTTATTCAATTATTTTTTTTCTTTATTTTTGAAGCTTGATGGAGGTTTAGAAGGCTTCTTTCGGGTTTTTTTTTAAGTTACCATTGGGGTTTTTTGTGTGTTTTTTTTTTTTAATTTGTTTGGGTTTTTTTTAACAGTAGAAATTTCAGTAATGTCTAATTTAATCATCCCTACTTATTTCTGGGAGAACCACTGAAAGGTATATGGGGTGTTAGTATTTAGAACGTAACCCTTGAAGAGATGAGGATCCTTTTTCATATAGCACATGTTGGCATGGAGCTGCTGATGTTGTGGCCCAGAATTCAGGTTAGAATAAAGGATCTCTTAAACATTTTTATTTCTTTTGACTTCCTCTGCAGAATGGGACATAGCTGTGTGGGACTGAGCACCAGACATCGGTCGGTGGTCAGGTTCTGTGCCTTTTGATCACAGTAGAAGCAAAGGGATTTCCCAGTCACCACTCTCTCATGGCCTAACATAGATCTACATGTTGCATCAGCTCCAGGTTATGCCACTGATGTGAGACCTTTAAATTGGTGGTGATTTAGGCATATACCAAAGCACTGGCCTGCCATTGCTTATCCAGCAGCTAAAAATGGCATCAAGATGACCTATCCTTTCTTCTTATGACAAGGGTGAATAATTGGGTCAGGAAGGTGTCAGAGCTGATTCTCATCCCAGTTTTTGACTAGCAGGTAGTTCTCCCATGTAGGGATGGCTGTCCCTGCCCACTTCACTCCACTTGTGCTGCATGGGGGACCTGAAGCAGACAAAAAGATTCAGCTCTGCCAGTGTTCCCTGGAAACTCGTCTGATCTGCTAAAGCACAGCTCATAAGCAAAACAGCAGCAAAATATAATCCTGAAATAAAAGGCCTCGTAAGATTTTTAAACTTTCCTCAGATTATGATTATCAGGAGCTTTGTGCCGATGCTGTGGCAGTGTTGAATGGGGTTTATCGAGGTAGAGTCATAGCCAGTCTTTCTCCAGGAAGTTAATAAGATGGCAAAAGTCCTTTGAATACCACTGAAGTCTTTGAAATTGTGCAGAAGTCCTTTAGATTTATCGAAAGCTAATCAGCATGACATTAACAAAGAACAAAGCAAGCCTAATGAAGATGAAAGATTTGAGAAGTGGATTTTTTTTTCTTTTGTGGTGGCTTTTTTTTCCTTAAACACTTGCCCTTGTTGATTGGGTAGCAGGGTCATTATCAAATGAAATGGGAATTGTTTACGTGTGTTGAATTAGATCCTTCTATTCTTCGTCTGTCAGGGTTTTGTTCATGAATGTGGGTTTTAACCAAGTCATTAAAATGCTCATTTAGCTGAAATTTGGCAATCTGATTCTTTCCCTGACAAGATGTTTTAAATATCCTTTACCTAGTCAACAAAATCTGATTAAAATCAGCTTGGGTGTTTCTTTCCCTAAACGACTTGCTCTCCTTCTTAATTAAGAGTGTCCAAAAATAGCCTGTTTCGGTACTTCCCGTGCATTCCTCTACCTAGGAAAGCAGCATTCAATATAAAAGTGAAATGCAAACTGTCCACAATGTACACTGAGATTTATAATTCAGTTGTTGGTCTGAATAAAGCATATCCTTCTATGTGAAGATGCAAAAATAAAATTAAAGCCAGGAATAACGTATTAGTGAGAAGTTGTTGTGCTCAATAGTAGAACCTCAGGAGATTATGCAGTGTTAAAGTCTTATGTATTCAAAACTTTCAAGATGTAACTTTGACTGGCTTTAATCAGGAGAGATGCTGTCAGTAGATTTGACAGAGTCTGGCTGGGACTTCTGGCAGTCTATCTAACAGGATACCTCTCAGGATTAGCAGGGCGCTTGCATTCTCTGAGCACCAAATACACAAACACGCAGAGGTGAAAGTTGTCTTCCTACTATGCAGAATCTACAGGAGAATTATCACATTATGAAGGCATTAGGTAAAAATTCAGGAATGAGATTCCTTGCCCTTTCAAATAACTTTAACCAGAAATGGTTAAAGACTTTGTCTATATATCCGTTTTCCACTTGTAAAAGCTGGCTGCTATTTATGTGCTTGTCACACATACTCTCTACTAGGGGCCTTCTGGTGCTCCCACAGTACCATTATACTGGTATATGTATGCATTCATATGTCTACTCTTTTTAAGTGCCACCATGTACAAAGGTTGAACATGAAATCTATCTAAGAGACATCAATTTTTATGCACCCACAAGGACCATCTGCAGTGCTGACCCTGACCTTTGGGCTTTTGCTAATAGCCTGCGTAGATAGTGAATTGAGAATTTGGCTTCTTAGAAGAGTGTGCAAGTAAAGGCAAGTTTTTCTTCAATTTGAAGAATCTATTATTTTCTGCGTAGTTGCAAGTATTTCTATTAATGCCAAAATAGTCAGTGATTTTAGTGTTTAAAAACATGATTGTGTGCTGCTGGTGTGGCCTTCTCATGGCACTTACTGTCCTTGCCTGCTGACAAGTTTGCTAGGCTGCTTCCAAGCTCTCTTTTCTCCAGTAGACTGAGACCAAGACAAGTTGAGGTCCCAGATGCTTCCTGTGAACTATATTGTGCAAACTGCGTTTGCAGTAGCAGTGGTGCTTACCTGTCGATAGGGCCTTAGCGTTAGGAAAAGCTTATTCAGCACCTAAGTCAGGGTGCACTGTTATCCCATGTGTGTAAAATTGTAATGTCTTTCATGGTGTTGTGGTGGGAAAGAAGAGTTGATACAGTAGTCCCATTTTCTGGAGGTTAGGACAGTTTATGTAGGCTGGGGATGTGTAGAGTTGGGTCTGGGTTCATATGTAGAAGCAGCTGGAAAAGGTGAAGTGTCTGTGGTGTCATAAATCATTGCCATTAGATCTGTGAGAGCTGATGACCTTAGCCTTGCCCAACTACAAAACCCCCACAATAGAGCTGGCCTTCTGTGTGGCAGAGGAGTGGAGGCCTGACACAACTACTGTCAGGTGGCCAGTTCACCACTTTGCTGATGTGAATTCTCCTTTGTCCTTCCGTAGTTATTCTCTACTGATGCAGTCTGTGTTACTTGATGTAGGTTGCACCTCCCCTTACCACCACACAGTGATTGCCATTTACCCAGGTGGTTAGGTTATGTGGCCTTACATAGCAGTCGAGTACTGGGATATTATGATGAGTCTCGTGACCTTGCCATAACATGAAATGAGTTTCAAGATCTTTGATATTGTTTAGTTTTCAGCCACAGGGAAGCTGAACTTTCATTTTGTGATAACTTTTTCTCTCCCATCCATGGAAAGGTAAAAAATGTCTGTATCTAAGTTTGTTGAAAAACAAGCAGCAGAGGATTAGGATTTCTGGGTTGTTCTGCATTGGAAAAGAAGCTATTGGAGATATAATCTAAAAAAATAACACATAATGAAGCTATTACAGTAATGATTTATGCAATCACGCTTGCTTGAGCTCTGCAGTTTACAATGCATCGTGTTCTTACTGCGTATTAACTACATGCACTTTCCAGTGGTGTTTTACAGAAATATACAGTACTTTATTTCAGCTACACTACAGTAACATTGCAACTTCAGCACGTCCAATGACAGAAAAATATTGAAAACTGTTGAGCTTTAATGGGGTCCATTTTAGCATAGTATTCTTACTTTCCAAACACCTGCAAAGAATAGTACCTGACTTCACTAGCAGCAAGGAAAAAATTATTAATGTTGTTATTTTCAAGGACTCTTTTGTTTTGGAGGCTTATTGAAGAACATGGAGGTGATCTTACATAAATCATAAAAAGCAATAGATTTTGGAGTGTTAAGACTGTCACTGTCTCCTTAAATCATTCTGCTGTACTTGGATGTTGAAAAGGACTCAGAACAGGTGTAATATAACATACAACACTGCATGATTTATGCTTCTCTACCTGGAGAGTATAATATGGGATAATAGCTAATAGTCTTATTTGCAGAGATGCTCAACACCAACGTTAGCTAAAATGAAAATGAAAGTAGCAGCTGCTCTGCAAAGCTGAAAAAGGGTCCATGAATGTCAGCTCTAAAATAATAGAAGCATAGAATCATGGAATGGTTTGTGTTGGAAGGGATCCCAAAGATTGTCTAGTTCCAACCCGCCTGTCATGGGCAGGGACACCTTCCTCTAGCCCAGGTTGCTCAAAGCCTCATCCAGCCTGGCCTTGAACACCTCCAGGGGTGGGGCATCCTCAACTTTTCTGGGCAACCTGTTCCAGTGCCTCACCACCTTCACAGTAAAAAATCTCTTGCTAATATCTAGTCTAAATGTACCCTCTTTCATCTTAAAACCATTACCCCTCATCCTATCACTCCACTCCCTGATAAAGAACATCCCCAACTGGACTGGAAGGCTGATCTAAGGTCTCCCCGGAGCCTTCTGTTCTCCAGGCTGAACAATCCCAACTCTCTCATCCTGTTCTCGTATGGGAGGTGCTCCAGCCCTCTGATCATCTTTATGGCTCTCCTCTGGGCTCGCTCCAAGAGTTTCGTGTCCTCCTTATGTTGGGAACCCCAGAGCTGGATGCAGTACTCCAGGTGGGGTCTCATGAGAGCAGAGTAGAGGGGCAGGATCACCTCCCTTGACTGCGTTCTATCGTGTTTACGGTTTAACATCAGCATCTCAAAACTTTCTCTAGAAAACATATTTTTAGTTTTATTATTTCTGTTATAGAAGGGCAAGAAAAAACATTATTAAGGATGCATTTAATTTTTTATTTGAGCCTTCTGTCTCTCTCAGCCTCAGTCCACAAGTGAACTATTTGTAAATTTGAGGGCAATCTGTTTAGTCATTTTTAAAGAAGGCGGGATGTGGTGTGGTAGGGAGATTTTCCTGGTTTCTCCTGTTGTTGCTATATTTTTTTAAAATGCATCATTATATTGAAAGCAAATAGCTGAAGAATAGCAGAATTCAAGGCCCAATTCATACTGGGTAGACAACTGTATTCACTCAGGCCCTTCAGTGAAACGTAATAAATTTATTCTGTTTGAAGATCTAGTCTTCAGTGGACAGTTCTCTGTGCTGAGTCTAGTGACAACACTGAGATGACCCAGACTTTTTCTCGCTTGCTTGCAACCAGCAGACTCTGAAGGTAGGTTCAAATTTAGCCTTTCTGTATCTTCTCTGTGCCTGTGCTGAAAGGCCACTGTGTGTGGCTGTGACTAAGGAGCACTCCTTGACAATTTTTTCCTGTTCTTGATGAAGGACCAAATCTAGAGAGCTGAGCTTGACTGTTAGAATGGGCAACTAGAATTACTTTAAGGTGTCAGGTGAACAAATGTGATGTTGAAAGAAGTGTGAGAACTTATGAATAAACCAAAACGATATGAAAACTGTTACATGTATATGTATACATACATTGAGATATGTATTTATATCTTCTAGTTGTCTGTTGTTCAGTGTTCATCTCCCATTCCTGTTGCCGTATAACATAAGTAGGTGTGAGTTAGAGCTAGGAGGCTGTGTGAGAATGTCTTGGAGGAGCAAAATCCTCATGATTTGGTATGCATGTTAATGCAGGGAGGAAAGCAGGTTCTCGAAATTAGATTTGTGAGAGTAAGACAGTGACTAATGCTAATACTGAAATGAAGACAGGAGAATAAACCTTTGGTCATTTCTGTGTTAGCACATCAAGTCATGACACAGAGTATTTGCAGCAATTTCAGGGATGTTGAAATGTTTTCCTCCTTTCTTCAGGCTCATGATGTAGAGAAAAACTGGCTTTTTTGGGTAAAGGGATATAAATGATACATTATTAATAAAAACCTTGTAAATGTAATAAAAAATCTTATCAGTAGTCATCTGTGTAAAGTTAGATGTATGGTGACATGGTATTGAAAGGTTTTACTGGAATTTGTTCAGCTTGCTCTGTGCAATTCACTTCTGGCTCTTCCACACTGGTGACACCAAATTCAAGCCAAGAAAATGACTGTACTTATCTGTAAGATGTATCCACACTGTTGTTGCTTAAAAACTAAATTACCTTATATAACTTCAGCATTGTCAACTCATTGAAGGTATATCCTGTGTCAGGGAATATGGTAAATATCAAGGCAAAATTGTTTCATTATGTAAGTCAGATCTTGGAAGGTTTCATGTGCAGCCAGTGTGAGGGTGTATGTTGTGTTTGTTTATTTGAGTATATATCTGCATACATAATCCCTCATCTTCTACTCTACATATTTCACTTATCAAAAGTAAGATAATATTAAACATTAATGCTTTACACTTGTTATTATATAGTGTCTTTCATTCAGTCTTCTCGTACTACGTTAGTTATTAATTATGCTTGATAATCCTGGTATGACAAAAAATATTATCCCCACTAATAATGGTTAAATGGAATCACAGGATAATTAAACACTTGTCTGTAGTGGCATGGCCATTCCTGTTTCAAAGATGTGTTTATTCTGTGTTCACGGTCTTCCTTAGTAGACATGAGGCATGTTAGTTTTTATTTCAATATATCTGCTCAGTGTCAATTCTGGAAGCAGTTGTATATGTATGTGTGTGGGTAACTAACTCACTGTGTTTAGATTAGTAACTATCTGTGCTTTCTCCATCATTCTTTTTGGTTTTGGTTATTTAAGATTCCTCTCTTGAGTTAACAAGCTTGATTGAAAGATGTACTTTTCTGAAGTGAGGACATAGCCAGTTAGTCAGAAACTGAACTGGTAATTTTTATACTCTCATTCTCATAATGCCTTTAAATACTCCACTGTCCTTTTGCAGGGTGGATGCATAATGGAGAAATGAACCAACCCCTCTCCCCCCAGTTCTGGAATGTCTAAAAGCTATCAAGATAGTATTTTACTTCTTTTCTTTTCCAGCTTAACCCACAGTATCCAGAAGGTAATAATGAAGGAAAAGCTTTGGTAAGTGGAATTTATATATTGCATATAATCTGGAATATACTGTATCCTTAACCCAATATGGCCCAACATATGAAAGTCCTTCATAGCTTTGCTTTTACTTACATGTCACAGCTGCTGGGATTGTTTTCTGTATCCTCTGTAAGCTAGGGTACAACTCAGAACTGGTGTTACAGAAAATCTTCACTTATGTAAGGCAAATGATAGGAAACTTATTCAAATTCTGCATCAAATTGGCATTAGTTGGAACCTGTTCTGCTTGGTGACTGCAGATATGAAGTGTATTAGTTTTTCTCAAATCAGATGTATTACTTCATGGCAAAACCCATTTCTTTAGCAAGAAAACCAGGGATGAACAAGTCTGGTTACTTATGTGCCAATACCAGTTCGGCTAGTGGAGACAAGCCCCCTTGGGGGGGCATGATTGTCAGTCAAGTGTGGCTCTAAATCTAAGAACATGCTGCAGCTCTTTTTATTGCCTTCATTGAATACATGCAAGCAGATATTCAGGCACAGGCTTAGCCTGAGCCCTGCCACAGTTCAGGCAACTCTAGCATGATGACTTTGGAAGGATCTAAGTTGTCTTAGCTGCAGTTGTGGATGCGTTGGACAAAGGCCTTAGGCCCTTTGCCTAGGAGGCAGCAGCCTTTTCCTTGTACAGCAAGAGCATGCTAACTGATTCTAACTAATGAGACAAGGCCAGACATGTTGTAGTTTATAACATGTGAAGAAAATGGAGTTAAAAACCTGGAGGAATCTTATTGTTACTGAGACAACAAATAGTAAAAATAAATAAATAAATAATCAATTCCTCCATTAAATTCATGAGATTGCCTTGAAAACACAGAAATCTTCTCAAAAAAAAAAAATCAGTTTAATTTATTTCTGTTTGCCTTCTGGGTTTTGTTCTTTTAGAGGACACATTTTCAAGAATTTTTTATTTTTCATTAAATGAAACCCAAGATTCTTACATAAACACATGCCTTCAGGACTACAATTTTAATAAAAATGGACACTTCTGGAGAAGTCGGCAGCATTGGTTTTCCATCTTCCTGGGTATTTGGTATTAATGGTAATACAGCAATAACAGCTAAGCTGTTCAGAGAAATGAGAATTCTCTCTCAAGAAAATACAGAAGTTCCACCAGTTGTTTCTCTTTTATTTTGGAATGACACTTGAAGCCCTCAGAGCTTTTGAATGGAAATCCAGATAAGTTCTAGAATACCCCAGTGAGTAGGGTGCTTGCTTGGAAATGCTTGGGTTTATGCTCTTGCTCTGTGAACAGTAGAGCATGTCTCATAGACGTGCATCTGCATTAACATTTTAGTTCACATCACTTTTGAATCCAATTTCCAAATTATTCCCTATTTAAGATGCTCCACTTTGAGAAGCAATCTCAGAGCATGTCAACTTGTAGTCTGTTGGTTGAAAGTAAAAAGATGCACACAACCCTGGAATCATTCTACTGTGCTTCAACCTTTCATGAGTGCCCAGCCCAGAAAACCAGGCTACAACTAGCCTGAAGTAAGACCTATGAAAGTGTGTCTAGGGTAGATGTTAGACCCTCATCACCAGGGGCCCAATCCTATTGTACCACACTATACAAATTTAGATATAGTATAGGGTTTCCCATTGTAGCAATTCCAGTTCATCTAAATAGTTAAATATTCCCTGGACTGGGTAAAGAAGGCAGCACAAGAGTAATCTGAACATGAGTGTTAAAAGTGACTTCTCTAACAGTTTGGCTTAATCCTCTTGAGTACTAGTTTCAACTAAAAACCCAGACCAGATAAATCACATTAGACAAATAATTCTAATGCAAATTTAAACAAAACTGATTGATGATCAAAACTGAGGTCTCTGCAGAAACTTTCGTTTACTCAGTCAGCACTTCCTTGTGAACCATGTTTCGTGAAAAAACTCCTGTTAGGAGTTACATTTGGTAACACCTCCATGTAAATCCAAGCCTACAGGCACTTTTACCATGGTAGAAATCCCTTTGGATCCTTCACCCCTTTATAGTCCTGTCAGAAATAGCATGAGTCAGCAAAGGCTATTTTTGGCCTTGAGCAATTGAGTGGAAAAGATTCACATGTCTGTGCAGGAATTTATTTTATGTTACAAGGATGAAATGTTTTGAATTATCATTCAAAAGTACAAGAATCTTATAATATTTGGAGTTCTTGAAGGACCAGCTATGTCAGTCTTGTATCCAGTATGCACGTAACCTAGAGCACACATACTTTCTTTGCTCCATGGTTTTCATCTAGTGTTTCTTCTACCAGGTGACTGCCTAACTGGTTCACTGCAGAGACATCTTCTTTTTCATCTTTTGAAGCAATTAATTTTGAAATATTGCCCGTGAAGTAAATCTGCTCTAGAGGGGGAGGTGGAGGTGGGCCTACCAGAGCAAAATATGAAGTCTGAGTAGCAGGGAAATGGGAGATGCACAGCTGAATCCTTTCAACAGAAGGAAAATACTGAGCCTGCAGCCTGTGTCTGTTAGATTAAAGTACCAGCTCCTTCTCTGTCATCTGGGTTTTAAAGGTGGCACAGCCATCTGTGCCAACCCTTAACTCTTAAATGTTCAATAGGACTTCTTGTGCATGTTCTCTGCCTGCTTTACAAGTCCTGATCGCAGTTGCTTAGGCAACTGCATTTTAGGAAGCCGCAAGGGAGAAGGATTTTCCGTAGTGCGGTGGTGGGTATAGGCACCTAGTTTCTGCCCAAGTTCATCTTTTCTGCCTTGCCTTAAGTGACTCAAAAGTCTGAAAGGGTTTTGGCTTCAGAGAACTTAAATATTACTGGAAGACACTAGGACTTTTGTTCCCAAGCATTAAAACTACATTTGGACTGCAGTTCCTTGCTCATTTATGGACTGCTTCTTGAGAATCCGGCCAAATTGTCTTGTGAAACATTGCTTTTATTTCTGGTAGAATTTGGCCTTACAATGAGTTGATTAATGTTCTTTATACGTATTTTTTCTCACATCTAAACTCCAGAAGTTTTTGTTTGTTTGTTTGTTTTTTAAATGGGAAGACCTTTCTGTGATTTAAAGGCCTTATCAAAAAAAGGCTTCTTTGCCTCTTGAAATCTAGGAGATTGCAGTGTATTGTGCATCAAAATGTACTGCTCTGTGTTACAGCTCCCATTAAATCCAGAATTGGTGTATTTTATGCTGCAAAGTAGTCCATTATTTCTAATCATAGAAATGTACAGCATCCAGAAGAATGCTGTAAACATTGGGGAAATGTCAAGAACAGCAGAGAACCTGGTATTTGTTAACACCTTTGTATTAAAGGTTGTCTTTGGATAGGTGCCTTAAGTCCACTTGTCTGCATTTTCATGAGAGTGCTAATGCTCCCCAGTTCCAATTGTTGAGATTTTTCTTAGGATTGAGACTGGTATGCATTTACTTTTCTTGTAAATAAGTTGGACAGTTCTACCATGGACTTCTAGGTGCAATTTGATGTGTCTCCTTTGATGTCTGTTTATCTGTATTTATGAATTCCAAAAAACTGTGCATTTGAAAGTTTTGCTTCTTGCTTCCAACNGACCACTTGAGAGGCTTGCCAGAGAAGGGGAGACACAGATGCTGGCACAGTATTATTATTCTGCTGCTGCACACGGGTCTGAATCAGCTCTGGAAACGCATACATTGTTTCTTACAGAATGTCTCTGGCTCCTAACAACAGAATTGCAACGTGATGTCTCTGCTAAAAATGTGATGACTCACAAATGAGTCAACAGTGAAGGTGTTATAGGAGGCTAACTCCTGTGCTGTCTGCCAGGGCCTCGTAACATGCAGGAGCAAGGCTGGCCATTAATTTACTCGACTTTCTTTTCATATAGAATTTTAAAAATCATCTAATCTATGGAGTTCTGCTCACATTACCGATCTGTGAAAGCGCAGGTTTTGTAGGAGCCTCCTAAACTAGGTTAACATATTGAGATACCACATTGTACTGGATTTAACAGGCATTTTCAGAACTCTGGCTGCTATTAAATTTAATTTCTGTTGAAATCTGTAGTGCAGCTTAATGTATTCATTCAGGAACAGGGCATTATCCTTGTCTGTCTCTATGCCACAAGAGGAAGAGGTGTCTTCACCAATTGGAATTGTAGATGGGGTTTCTAAAAGAAAAGGTATTTCAGGTCTGTCATGTTTTTGTATTGCTTTTTGCAGTTGAAAACGAAGTCCCCTCTGTAAACAAAACTCGATGTAAATCTCCTGAATTTTAGGCCTGATACCCATTTGAGGTGAATAATGGGGATTTGGGATAGGTTGCAATTACAAGCAAATTATATTAAGAGCTATGAAGAAGGGTTAGCTGCTGGGCTATGATTCTCAAGAAAGACAAATCTGATTGTACCTGATTATTTTGTCTCTGATTACAATATGGGTTTTGTCCCCAGCTACATTTGCCCTTCGAATCACAAACACTGTATGATGTCTGTGTTGGGTTTTTTTAAACTTCTTTTTAAATTGTTATGATGCACTGCAGATCAGTGGTGGTAGCCCAGGAGTTACGGACTTTGCTGTGAGCCTGGAGCAGTATTTCCACTCCTCACCAAAATGGCTGTTTGATTTCACTAACTAGGACTCCTTTATTGAACTGTCAGCCTTTACTTTCCTAGACGAGTCCCACCTGGAGGAGTGCTCTGGCTGCTGGCCCTGTGGTAGGGGTATGTTCATTTCCCCCTCCTGGCAAAGTCCCCTCGTGAATGTGAGTAGTGTGCTTTGCTTTACTGCTGCAGAATGAGGCTAGCCACTTGCGGGCTAACAGCCCTCCAGTTGGGTGGATGCTTAGGTTTTGTTAGGCAGAGTGCACTGGCTCTGCTCTTTGTAACAGCTGGTATTTGGACTGGGTCATTTTTTGGAAGGTGTAGGTCCAGCTCCTACCAGACAGGATAGGAGCTGAATGTGCATAATGTGCATTTCCTTGTTCTTGTGAATGATTTAACCAGTGCACGATGGAGTGAGAGGATTCTACCTTCTTCATCTTGGATATGTGGTATGTGTCTGATTCGACTTGTCACAGCCTGTCACTAGTTTGCCAGTTGTTTGGGACAATTAAAACTATTTTTTTTTTCAGTGAATTTAGTATTTGCTAATGTGGTGTTACACACATTTCTTGCACTTCTCCCCTATACTCCTACCATGTAATTCACGTGCTTTTTTTTTTTTTTTTTTTTTTTTTTTTTTTTTTTTTTTTTTTTTTTTTTTTTTTTTTTTTTTTAAGAAGAAGTCTGGAGAGTCCTTTCCTTGGCTGTCACTGCCTGCATCACCAAGATCTTTGAAACTTTTCATTGGTTTCCTCTTCATACTGCTTTAAGTTGAATTATCTTCTCTCTACTTTCGAGTCCCTTTACAGTTTTTTTGCTTCCTTCTCTTCGCTGAATCCAGTTTTGCTAGCTGCGTCATATTCCAGTTTCTGATCTGAGCAAATGTCATCTTGTCTTCATTTGCTGAGGAATGCAGTGCTTCCCCTGAGCTGATCATATTGTGTAATTAATTTGAAATAGTTTAATACTTTCCCTTCTTTTCACATCCTCATATAGACTTATCTGCTAATTCAATAATGGCTAGGCTAAGTGCAGATTCTGATGACTGCTTACTAAATTTAATTAATCATAAGAAACTTTCTGTGTGCAAGTGTGTGTGCATTCTCTCTCTCTCTCTCTCTCTCACATGGAGCCATGTGCGCATGCACTCAGACATGAATTCAGACACAAATCCATGTATGTTCATATATGATATTGCTCTGCCTGTCTTGTACTCCTTATATGTAAGTTGTTTTTAGAGCTGTCAATTTCAGGGTCACTTCTTGATACATGTTTTTTTTTTCATTGACTAGTGCTTAACACCGGTAATCCAGATTGGGTTGCAAGGTGTGTCTGAGATCCTAAAAGAGCATTTTAAGGAGAGTTCTGAGGTTTGTGCTGGAGTCCAGTCGGAAACTACTGTACAGCTGCTGTGTAGGTCTGATTTTGCTCAGCTAAGCTTTGCATTACAGTTAGCAGTGTTAAGAGACGCTGTCTTGCCCTCTGATGAAGTGGACTTTCTTTTTAGAAAAGCAGCTCTTGCTCATATGCCAGGTCTAATTTGACAGGTGCCAAGTCTGGCAGGATTTAGACCCGATGAGCCAAATCTCTTGCTCAATAGCATCTATACAATTGCTGGGGAGAACAGTGAGTAGCATGGAGTCAGCCCCAAACTGCAGAATGAACTTCTCCAGAGAGGCAGTGGTTAGCATGAACTACTTAAGCACAGGAGACCTGCTTTTGACTTTGCCTCCTGTCGTAGAAACCTGCACATGTGCATATATGCTCGTACTTAATGACCTACTGGAGATGATCAGATGTTATGTCATGAGTGAGTATAAAAAACTTAGTAACACAGAGTAGAATACGGTTTCATATTTTGGTCTGTGTTTTTAAATAAAATTATGAAGTGTCCTGCCTTTTTGTATACCAACCTTTTCAGTTTGGAAATGATAGTAGAGTGGGTAGTTTCTGGGAAACCCTAACTAGATTTGTATCTAAGTTATGGGAAATATCAAAAAGTCTGGATGCTGCTCTAAACTATCCTTCACCCCTTTACTGACCTCTTGAATTCTAAACTAGTTTTCCGGTTTTCCATTTCTGTTTGGAAATTTAGGAAGCAGATTTGCATTTGATGGAGATTCTGACTGACATCTATTAAGCTCTTAAGAGGATTCTCTTATAGTTTGCCTGCCTTTCCAGTTTCGGTCTCATCTTGAGTTTGTAAAACAAAATGTGTATGGAAATCACAAAAAATTGTTGGCCATTTTCTCAATCCTTGTATATAGGTTAAGTTTTTATGTGCAATTTTGTTTAATATTTTTGGGTGTGGGGGTATGGAAGGAAGTGAGGACTGCCAGATAAAAGTTTACTCTTGTGCAAGACACAGTAGATGACTCCCCTTTGTCTCAGCAAGCCTTCCTCTCAAAAACTAGTGACAATACTCTAATGGCTAGATGAGTGTAACAAAAATTTCTGAGAGGATTTCTTCCTGTTTTTTTCCTACTGTCTCTACCCTTGATAGAAGTAATAGGATGGAAAGCTGGCATTTTTTAGGATTGATAATGAAAAAATTGATGTTTTGGAAGGATTCAAAAAGTGCCTTGAAATGAGATGATAACTAGCTATTTCTTACATAGTTTCACTCATCCTTGATTTTGTTGCTCAATCTCAATTGGCAATATGAATAATCTAAGATTTGTCCTTGATTATTCCTTACAGTTTGGCTTTAATCAATGTACTAATGCAAACAGAGTACAGTCTAGCCTCTTTACATTGCTTTGTACACCTCTGCCCTAGTGGTGCACTATAAATCATTATANTGCTTAGGGAAGGTAGGATTTGTTGTCTGTGAAGACAAAGGTGTGTAGGTAACTAAAGATGAAGGTGGCTGTGCTGGGTCACAAAATTCCCATTGACCTTCAACAGAAGGTGGAAGATCAACACCTTAGATTCACATGCCTCTTTTGAGGCACCAACACAATGTTGTAAATCATAGCATCATAGGATCGTAGGATCATAGAATGGTTTGGGTTGGAAGGGACCTTGAAGATCATCTAATTCCAACCCCCCTGCCATGGGCAGGGACACCTTCCACTAGACCAGATTGCTCAAAGCCTCATCCAACCAGTCACTTGAAAGCTAGGCTCCTCAAAGGGAATGAACTTCTTCAGGGAGCACACTCAGAGCTGTGTTGGATCCAGCCTCCAATACATTATCAGCTTGTGCTAAGATTTCTAATATAATCTAGCTGGTGCTTTGTGTATCTGCCTTCCAATGACAAGTTGACCTTAGTGGAGCAGCTATTCTGGCTCTTCCTGTTTGAAAAGTGTGCTGTTGTGATTCTGATCATATGAGAGGAAAAAAAAGAGCAAATGTAAAACAACAGTGGAATTAGGCAAATTGCTCTCTTTTTAAATCCCCTCCCTCCTTCAAAAAATGCAGTTTTCATTAGTTCTGTTCTTTTACTATTGGCCCTTTCCAAACCAGCACTGTGTAGCTACATCTGTTGGGAGTGAAGGGTCTGCAACTGCCACAGGTTTTTTTTAAGTTGTAGGTGTCAAGTAATAACGTATACAGTACTGCAGTCTCTCTGTACCTTGTGACCTGCTGTTGTTATAATGACTGTCAGAGACCTCATGTGCCTGGGGCACAGTGCATACTTTGTGTTACACACTCCAAAGCCAGTCATGGTACATTCTTACTAGAATGTAAAAAAAGAAAAAAAAAAGTACAATTCACATATGTTACTTGTCCACAAGGTAACTGGAGAATTTATAATGTGCCCTGATGCAAGCAAATAACCCTTGTGCCTAATCAGCAGAGAGACAGCGACCTTCCTGCTTCAAAGAAGAAACGCCAAGCAGGGGAGAAGATTATGTATACTTTGGTCTCTGTGCCACATGGAAATGACATCGCATCTCTCTTTGAACTGGATGCCACCACTCTTCAGAGAGCTGATTGCCTGGTTCCAAGGTAAAAAAAAACACCACAAAAAACCCCAAAAAAACAACCCCCAAAAAGGAGAAAAATGATGCTGCATTGACAGGGTTTCTTCCTAGCATTATGCTGGTGAGTAAAGCAGAAAAAAATGAAATCTGAGCAAGTATTATCCTTCAGTTAAAGTTTGAGGAGTGTTCATGGATAAACAAGGGANTAGCCCCAACTGTACTGCTAATAGATCTAACTGAATTGTTCCCAACAAAATAATGTGTATGGTGAACGGGGCTCCTGTTTCCCTGACAGATCACTATGCCACTGAACATATTTATTATTCAAATGAATTCAGCAAGTGGCTTCTGGTTTTTAGTTGTGAATATTTGAAATTTCAACTGTGTTGCTTAGCAGAGATTGGCTAGATAAGTCATACGGTGTTGGTTGTGACTGAATGGGCATGCAGACACTTGGGGCTAGTAGTTATGAGGGTGGACTTCAAAGCTGGGTACCCGCAAATACTAATGTATGCAGCTTTGAAGTGTATTTGCTACGCTAAGTTTTGCCAGATAATTTGCTTACTTGAATACTCAAAGCCTATCACCATGAAAGGGGGAGCATGAATGAAGACCACAGTGAATATATTTAAAAAGTAGAATTCAGAGTAAAAATTGTAATTGATTTCCCAGCTCTGCTTTTGGTAATACCACGGATTATCATATGGAAAGCTTTTAGAAGAATCTCATGTCTGCTCTTTGTTCACTTGATTTTCAGTTGAGAACTGGTACTGTAAATGCTTGCTCCCTGGAGCAAGGGTTTGCAGATCAAAATAGTGAAGCTGTGAAGCCATGGTCAGTTTTACTTTCTGGTGTTTGTGCTGCAACAGCTTGAAGGGGTTTGTTACTCTGCAGAAAAAAATAATAAGAGTTGGTTTTATTCATGAAATGTATTTCTATTCAGATGGGATTTTATAGCACCTTCCTTTTAAATTTTTTTCTTTAAGGAATATTTTACTCCTAGGCTTATGTAAATACTTAAAAACAACATTCTGCATAATCCCAAGATGCTGTTTGTTCTTGTTGCAGCTCTGTTCTGGGTGAGAAAGGAGGAGACAAGGGAAAAGGGTACTGCAGTATCTTTTAAGTCTCCCTCACCCTTTTATTATGAGTGGCTGGTGTGAGTCATGCCCTCAAGTCTCACATAGTCGTGTTACATTGCATCCCACCTTGCCCACTTTGGCTCAGGACTGATCCATCTAACCTGTTGTTTGCTTTGTTCTCCTTTAGGAACTCGTACGTCCGACTGAGGCATTTATGCACCAACACTTGGGTCACTAGTACTTGCATTCCGATAGATATGGATGAAGAGAGGCCTGTGATGTTAAAGGTAAACACATGTATCTTGGGGTTGAAATCCCAACCTCATTCCTGAAGTTCTCTACTGGTGATCTCTCTTTTAACATATAAAATATACGTAATAATTAAGATAAACAAAAGAAGACTGCTTACCCATATTAAACCAAAACCTTTTGCAGATTGGGACATGCCAAACAAAAGAGGACAAGGAAGCTTTTGCCATTGTATCGGTTCCTCTGTCTGAGGTCAGAGACTTGGACTTTGCCAATGACGCAAACAAGGTTCTAGCATCAACTGTTAAAAAGCTGGAGAATGGAACAATAACCCAGAATGAAAGGAGGTTAGTGAGTTTTAGTTTTTTCCCTCCTAAATTGGTGTTTGGTTACCCATGACATCATGGCACCACAGTAATGGGTGAGTTCATAACATTGGTGTAGACATGGAGGCAATTGGGAGAGGACACTTCAGTGCTGAGAGTGTTAGCCTTGGATTAGATTCCATCTTCTGTCAGAGTGTCCTTGCTGCACCTCAGGCTGGTCTGTGTATCTCCTCCATAAAATGGAGGTAAACCACATCCCCAGCTCCCTGGCCATAAATAAATGGGGAAATGCAAAGTGTTCATCTTAATTCCTTTGATAAACCACTTCTGAGCTGTAATATGGCGGTCCACTGCATTTGATTCTCATGTACAAGGAAGCCATCTATACAGGTAGCAGAATGGCAGGACTCTTGATTTGTGTGGAGTTCACAGTACCATATATTCAAGCTGCGAGAGCAGTAGGGGAGGTCTCAGAGTGGCTGAGAAGCTGCCCCAATAGTCCCTTTCCTTTCTTATTTGTATTTTTCCCCGTTCTCTTTTCATATTTTACATTATTTTGGTGTTTACCCTTTATATTCATCCGTGTTCCATCTGTAGTGCTATTAGAATGTCTGTTCTTCATGCTCCTACCTGAATTAAAGGATTTTATTGTACTTTGTAACCAAATATATCCCATTGACAGTAATGTAGCTCACTATTTATTTGCAGCTTTTTATGGTTAAACTGAGTACTAGATAGCATCTCTGGCAGTTGTATTTTGTACCTTCTATTCCACCATGCATCATACACAGCTTTTTGCTGAAAATGTTAATTTTTGGTGATAAAACTGAATTTTTGATGTCAGTTGCCAGCAGTGATTAGACCAGATGGTTTAATGTCAGGTGAAATATTTATCCTAGGTGGCAGATCTGTAATGGTGCAAGTGTTGGTACTCAGCCTTGAAAATCTTGTGGGCCATTTCATGATTGAGTTGAAAAAGAGAGGGATACAACACAATCAAGGTGTGACAGCCCTGTATTAGCTTTGCACTGCTGTGTCACTGCAACCCAGTATTGTCAAGTCTTGATGTTGACAGACTGGTACCATGCACATGTAAAACATTTCAGAGTGGTTTCAGAATAGTGCCATTATTTGTTCCTGTGATCTCCTTTGGAAAAAATCACTCTTGTCTATTTCCTATCTTGTCACCTTCCTGCTTAGGTAAGTTAGGGATCTCAACAGTTTATTCCTGGTTGCTCCATCGTACATCTGCCTTCCCTACTTTTTCTGTTGGAGGGGACCTTGCTGTTCACCCCCAGTGGGCTGAGACTTCTAAAGCTAAATGTCATTCAGAGGGTTTAGCTGAACAGAACAGCCATTCTTGTGGGTAATGGAAGATTTGTGCCAGGCTCCCAGAGTAGACTGAAGATCTACTGAGTATCTTCCTGCCACTTTCATAGCATGCCTACAGGCTTAGTAATTATATATTAGATGATGTCCAAATAAAGATGATGCATCATCAGGATAGGAGACATGCAGAGTTTTGCTTGTATTTTTTTTGCTTGTAATTGCTAGTTCTTTTAAGGGAATATTCCTTGAAATCTCTGAGCATCCATACTTCTCTCTGTGCGTGCCTGGTGAGGTATGTTAGTAACAAGGAGGCAATAAGCACTGATAGTATTCTTCCTTTTAGCATTTTCTGAAGGCGGGAGAGAAGGATTTGCCTCTGTCCTTTTTAGCACTCGCGTCTGTCAGATCTTCTTTTGTGTAGCAGAGAGTGAGTGAAACAAATGCAGTGATTTTTCAATGGTTTCCTGGGCCAGTAGGGAAATAGTCTAGTGGCAGAATGTTTTTAGTCCTTCAGTGAGTCCATCATCTTGTTTCACAGCCCCATGTTCTTGACAAAGTATAAAAATCCTTTCTAGCCCGCCTAGGAGTGTCTTTCAACTGTTGCTGGGCCTTGAGACCAGCTGGTATTTTGTATTTTGGATTTCTGAATATGCTGCATCAATCCAGCATGATGTATTTTTCTCCCTTTTTCCCTCTGGTTGTTGTTTAATGCATTGGTAAACATCCCTGTGATGGATTTAAGCCTCTGCTGAACTGAATCCTGGAATCCTTAAGTACATGTCAAACTTAACTTTGCACTGATTGAAGTTCCATTGCACTAGATAAAGCTTGTTCTAAAAGGTGATTTGCTTTCTTAATGAATCCTAGCAATTGTTGAATGACTGTATATAATAATGATTTGTCTATTCATTCTAGGTTTGTAACCAAGTTATTGGAAGATCTCATTTTCTTTGTTGCTGATGTGTCTAATAATGGGCAAGAAGTTTTGGATGTGGTCATTACCAAGCCAAATCGGGAAAGACAAAAATTAATGAGGGAACAAAACATTTTGGCTCAGGTATGTCCTACTGTTTTAATAACTTGCTTGTATTTGCAAACAGATTGTAGGAGAGAGTAATTTGAGAAAATGATGTTTTTGGGGAGCTTGGCTTATGCCATGTTTGGTTTGTGTCTGGTTGGAGGGGATAGGTATGTTGTCATTAGTCAAAGTTCACCTCTTGGTCTGTGAATCAGATAGAAGCACGAGGGGCCAGGTCTGCTTGTCTGTTAGTTTCTTGTGGATCTGATGACTTTTAAGACTATATTTGATAGAAAATTTTTGACCAAATTTGAAACAAGCTTCCTACACGGTCTCAGTCTTGACAGTGTTCCCCATATAGGAAAAATCCTGATGCCTTATGGATCCCTGACTTTGTATGAGGGCCAACTTGCATGTAAATCAAAATTAATATTCGCTTTAAGTAGCTTACTGAAATAATAAAAAAAACCCACCCAAAACTGAAAAGGATTAAACCAGGCAGCAATCAGTATTCTGCTTCTTTTTCATCCTTAATTTATCCAAAGTTAAGGCACTTAACTTACAATATTTCAAATTGGGGATAGCAGTCAAGAGAAAGTAATGTAAACCTAAATGCATAAAGCTGTAATGTCCAAAGTTGTTGGTGTGCCTCCACTCATCTAAATATGACTAAATATATAAGTGCAATGATTCCTTTCCAACTTTGGTCGATGAGGCCCTTATGCTGATCATGTCAGAGGACATTTCCATTGACTGCTGTAAGTTAAGCAAAAATCTTGGTTCGATTTTTATTCTCAGTGAATTTGATTTTGAACAGATATTTGGGATCCTCAAAGCTCCTTTTAAGGATAAAGGTGAAGGATCGATGCTGAGACTTGAAGACCTAGGTGACCAGAGATATGCCCCATACAAATACATGTTAAGGTTATGTTACAGAGTTCTCAGACATTCGCAGCAGGACTATAGGAAGAACCAGGTCAGTGGTACTCGATATAATTTTCCTCCTGACTTGTATAATAATATATCCTGGGTTTGGTATTCCTCTTTGTATTTATAAATGGAATTCTGTGGCAATTTTGTATTAAGGGGTGGTGAAAGGACTGAGTTTTGAGTAGGCTAGTAGTAAGAAAGAAGTCACTGTTGTATACTGAATCATGCTGAGGAACAGTGGTTTTGGTTTGTAGGCATTTGTATATTAATTATCAGCAATGAATATTATAAGTTCATCTCATGCCTTCACAGGCTCACACTGAGACTGCAGTCCTCTGCTTCATTCATGCCCTTTCTGTTAGCAAAATTATGCTCTTGGTCTCTGGGTTGTAAAGTGGGAAGTCCGCAAAACTGTCTGCGTTCTTGTTGCTTAAATATTTGTTGAGGGATGGCAGTGAATCAAACCGGAGGTTATTCTCTCAGGTATCCTGATTTCCCACTGGTGGAGACCCCTTGTGAGCAAGAGATATTTCAGAACATGGTGTTGAGTGCTTTGCACATTGCAGTGGGGAAAAACTACGCAAACTTTATAGGACTATAGGGGCTGAAGATAAAAGATTGAACTGCTATGTGTGGCTTCTTTGTTTTCATTCTAATGCTTTGCTGAAATATTTCTGTCTTGGAGGAAGGAGGGAAGACTCAGGAAAGAAAGCTTCTTAAATGTTGTAAAAACATTTTGGTTTTCCCTTTTAAAAAATTGGTTGCCATTTCTTGAATTTTGTATATGTTTTCATGGATTCATTCATTAGGCTTATGGAGCAGTAAGAAGAGCTAGTCATTCTTAATATTGAATCTTTTTCTTGGGGTACATATTTTAGGTGTTCAGATGTTCTTTTGTTCAGACCAGTTCAGAGAGGAAGGTGTTGAGGGTTATTTTGATTGCTAATAGAGCTGGATGCTTCTAGTTCTAAAAGAAAAACATTAATGCTTAACAGGTCATCATGGGGATTTTCATTTTTTCAGGAATATATTGCTAAGAACTTCTGTGTCATGCAGTCCCAGATTGGTTATGATATTCTGGCAGAAGACACCATCACAGCTTTGTTGCACAACAACAGAAAACTGCTAGAGAAACACATCACGGCTAAAGAAATAGAGACGTTTGTTAATTTACTCAGGCGAAATCGAGAGCCAAGGTTTGAAGTGGTCCACCTAAAATTCTTTTTCTGTATTGATAGGCTTTTATATTTGCAGTAGCTATGAATCTGCTTGCTGTTCATTGTTTTGTTGTCTCTTTCTCCCAGCTTAATGTTTTTTTGACCGGACAGACAAAAAACCACATGTAATGTCATGCTAGAAAATATCAGAAATATCTGTAATTCTTGAGATTTGACCATATCTGCATTTTAGAACTAGAGCTTACTGAAAAGCAAGGTTTATACATTACGGCTCATGTTTCATAGAATCATGGAATGGTTTGGGTTGGAAGGGATACCAAAGATCATCTAGTTCCAAACCCCTGCCATGGGCAGGGACACCTTCTACTAGACCAGGTTGCTCAAAGCCTCATCCAGCCTGGCCTTGAACACCTCCAGGGATGGGGCATCCACAACTTCCCTGGGCAACCTGTGCCAGTACCTCACCACCCTCACAGTAAAAAATTTCTTCCTAATATCTAATCTAAATGCACTCTCTTTCAGCTTAAAACTGTTGCCCCTCATCCTGTCTCTACACTCTCTGATAAAGAGTTCCTCCCTACCTCTCTTGTACGCCCCCTTTAAGCACTGGAAGGCTGCTATAAGGTCCCCCTGGAGCCTTCTGTTCTCTAGGCTGAACAAACCCAACTCTCAGCCTGTCCTCACAGAGGAGGTGCTCCAGCTCTCTGACCATTTTTGTGGCCTTCCTCTGGACCCATTCCAACAGGTCCATGTCCTTCTTATGTTGGGGGCCCCAGAGCTGGGTGCAGTACTCCAGGTGGGGTCTCACGAAAGTGGAGTAGAGGGGGAGAATCGACCTGCTGGTCACACTTCTTTTGATGCAGCCCAGGATATGGTTATATCATATAATATATATATCTAATATCAGGATCAGCTGTCACCAATCACCTCCTTATTTCCATATGCCTTAGCGTAATTTCTAGGAGGATCTGCTCCATGATCTTCCCAGGTGAGAGGTGAGACTGACCAGCTTGCAGTTCCCTAGGTCTTCCTTGGTTCCCTTTTTAAAAATGGGGGTTGTTTCCCCTTTTCCCAGTTAGTGGGAACTTCCCTGGACTGCCATGACTTCTCAAATATGATGTGGTTTCGCAGCTTCATCTGCCAGTTCCCTCAGGACCCATGGATGCATCTCATCAGGTCCCGTGGACTTGTGCACCTTCAGGTTCTTTAGATGGTCTCAAACCTGATCTTCTCCTACAGTGGATAGTTCTTAATTTTCCCAGTTCTTGCCTTTTGAAAATGTGGCTTTAGTTCAGACTGTGACAGAGAGAAACAAACAGATATTTTAATTTCTCCTAACTCTGCAGCTCCTCTATGAAACTGCCACTTGTGTTGGTTCCCCTGCTAATAATCTTGGTGCAAATTACATTGATGTCAGTTTTTCTAAACTTTTATTAATATCAGTTTTCCTGCAGGTCTTGATTCCAGGTCAGGCCTGAAATGGGCTTAGAACAGTGAAGATCCCAGTAAACATGTGTTTTAGACCAGCTCTTGTTCCAAATGAAAAATTCTGGCCTTGAACTTCAGTCAGTTGGAAATTTCTTTGCTTGCTTTAGGTCAAAAAATAAAAGAAATGAATTTTTTTAAATGGCAAATTTATCATTTTTTTTTTCATTGGATTTTCAGTTGTAAAATTACCTAAGTAATGCAAATAGAAGAAATTAATGTACTAAAGGCCAAATAATGTCCTCTGTAATTGTGAATACCATTTTTCTATTAGCAATTAAGCATATTGCTTGGTGCTTCACTGCTTCAATTATTCTCTGTATGTCTCCAGCTGTTTTGCCTCACTCTAATCTCATTGCCTGTCCCATGCCAAACTGTATTGGGCTTGGTCAGTACTAAGAGGAAACTGCAGGATATCAGCTGCTTCTCAGTGCTGAAGGATCCTAGTATTTATTGACAATCTGATGTTACTTGTTTTGTGGTGGGGGATGTCATAGTATCTGTTGCATAACTACATTGTGCAACTGCTGTGTATTAACTTATTTAAGGCTGAAGTCCAAGAGCAAGAAATACACCTTGCCAAGATGGTGCAATCTGAACAGTAAGGCTTGATCTTATGGCACTTATTTTCATGGAGAGTCTCAGACTTTTGCAGCACTGCTCATGTGAGTAAGAGTTTGGCAGTATGCTCTAAAACACATGAACTACAAAATTTAAAACCTTCCTGAATTTTAGCTCCAACTAGGTAACTCCCCCAGAATTCTGTGTAATTATGTGCTGTTTACTTAATATTATTTTTGTGATTCAGTATTGCTGTGCACTGTTAATTGCCTGTTGCCACAAAGCTTCATTTCAGTGACGGGTAAATTTATTCCTTTGTGTACCCTAAAAATATTTTCGGTACTTATCCCTTGCAGTTCCCAGACTTCTGTGGAGAGCCTGGTCTGTGCTAACACAGAAGTTATTTTCTGATTCCCTCTGGTGGGACGATCACCTATAGAGGTTCAAACTATTGGATCCTTCAATGGCTGATACTAGATGGTCAATTTTTTTACCTGGATTTCTAAGGAAGTGGAATATGTGATCTGTGTGTATGCTTGCTCATATCTGCTCCCCCACTAGCTCTTGCCCAGTTTTAGCTACATTTGCTAGAGGAGTGGTGGGCTCCAAGGTACTCAGTTCCTGCAAATGTCATGAAAAAAAGGAGCTACATAGAGGGAAGAGGCCCTTTTTATATTCCAGTGAGACAAAGGCTGCAATATGGACTACTCTTAATATACACAGAGGAATCCATGAAAGAGGGATAAGAAGCAGATACCTAATTAATGTCACAACTGAGAGGAAAGCCTAAACCTGACCTTGTTAAACATCAGAAGACCTAAATTGAAGAGACAAATTCATAGGAAACTGATTTCTGTGCAAAGGTTTGTTATTTTTGCTTTATGTGGAATGACCTCCTTGAATACAGAGGTCGTATCTTCAGGTCCTGCAAGATCTTCACTCTTCTCCAATTTTTAGCTATGTCACTTCAGAGATTTTAAAAGGTGGAGGTGTGGACTCCTACAGTGCAATGGTGTTCCTCAGAGGGCACACAGCTACCTCCAGCACAAGTAGCATCTCCTTGCTACTTGGGTTAGGGAGATGTGTGTTACCTGATGGGGAAGATGAGTGAGAATGTGTACCCTTGCTTTTGGTTCCTGACAAGGATGAAGGCTTTCAGTGGAGCTCCCCTGCCAGACTAAGTGAAGACAGCCTCAGGCTGCTCTTAAATTCTGGCACAACTCTTTGGCCTTTGAGTTACTGAAAAGTGTAACACTTAGGATACTTTTCTTTTCTCTCTCTGACTGATTATTCAGCACCATTCAGGGTGGCTCTCAAAGCTATTACTCATCTTTATCTGTTGTGAGCTGTGATAGTATGAATTGTCAAGGACTGTATGTTGACAGATCTTGTGATGTGAGCATATTGGTGATGGATGCTAGAGATTTCTACTGCAATGTCTCTGTGTAGTATTTTAAGTCTCATGTTCTGTTGCATCTGTGTTTTTTTGACCACAGATTCTTGGATTATCTCTCAGACCTGTGTGTATCTAACACCACAGCAATACCAGTAACTCAGGAACTCATCTGCAAGTTTATGCTGAGCCCAGGGAATGCTGACATTCTCATTCAGACCAAGTGAGCATCCATAATTGGAACATACCTTTTTCTTATCTGCTCTGTTGTTATATTGGTAGCAGTTTGCTAGTACCTCCATTATGAATTGTTTGTGTTTCCAGGCTGGTTTCAACACAAATGGACAATCCCTTGGAATGCCCAGTCATCTCAGATGACATTGATGAAGAGGAAGTGTGGCTTTACTGGATTGACAGTAACAAGGAGCCTCATGGCAAAGCTATCAGGCATTTGGCTCAGGAGGCGAAGGAGGGCACAAAAGCTGATTTAGAAGTTCTTACCTACTACAGGTAAAACTGCTTATTTGAATGGAAGAAAATGTAAACTTTCTGAATAACCTGGTTCTTGTCCAGTTCATTTGCCCATATCAAAAAAGGAAACCAGATCATGCCAGAAACTGGGATTAAAAATTTGTTTCAAGTTTTTCCTGTAGGATGCGTCACAATCTCTTCTGTATATTCCAGATAGATCTTGAGTTTCCCATGCTCTTTGAGTATCTTCATCATTTTGCCTCTTACGTTTTATTTATTGGGCTTTATTTTTAGGTTGTGTTGCCCTGGAAGCAAGGCATGCTTTGAGGAAGGAGTGTCCCAAGTGTCCTGAGGATTAGAGGGGAAATGGGATCATGGAACAGTGTCTTATAGGAGTTGAAAACAAATAGTCCATGTGCTTCAGCCTTCCATTGAACAAAGCTTCCTTTGAGTTTCAAAGGGAGCCCAGTCTTCACAGGGGCTGGAGCCTGACATAAACATTTTTAGTGGCAAGTTGATCCCTTGCTTAGCAAAGTGATTCTTGTTATTTTTAAGGATTTATATCAGAAAGGCTGACATTGGGCTTGTAAAGTGAGATTCTGAGGTGCGTTGTTTCATTACAGCTGATTTATTTGAATACCATTATGTTATTAACTTTTTTTAAGGTACCAACTGAACCTCTTTGCAAGAATGTGCCTGGACCGCCAATATCTTGCCATCAACCAGATTTCTGCACAGCTGTCAGTAGATTTGATCCTACGATGTATGTCTGATGAAAGCCTCCCTTATGACCTCCGGGCTTCTTTTTGTCGGCTGATGCTACACATGCATGTGGACAGAGATCCTCAGGAATCTGTGGTACCTGTCAGATATGCCAGATTGTGGACTGAAATTCCTACTAAGATCACGATTCATGAGTGAGTTGCAAGTGTTTCAGACTCAAGTAAAAAAAGCATTCTTAGAAAAAAAGTGGTTTTAGATGTCTAATGTCGATGCAACATGTGTGTGAAAAGGTATTTTGTTGCAGAGCACAGAGCTATTAATTCCATGGTTAGCTTTACATAGAAATATTTCAATTTAATTTTTCACTGTGTTCTTATAGGGAACAAGCTGAGGAAAACTGGAATGGCCTTTTCTCAGACCAACTGAACTTGAAGTAATTCAACTTTGTCTAATATTACAGGTTTACTAGGCTTGAACTCAGTTTTATACCTCAAGCTCAACTGAAGGCCACAGT